>JAQFYC010001874.1:0-29833 GCA_034694165.1 Tomocerus mixtus | reverse complement strand
TAAGTTACTCAATGAATAGTCTTTCATTGGGATTGGGGATCTTTTCCACCACATTCCACAAAGATCAAAAAGTTTAATCCTTTTCAATATTTTCAAATATGTGTTGGACAAAAATGTGCTAACAATTTACGTTTGTGTTTTCTAGTAACCCCAACTTGAGGTTCCTCTGAGAAATACACTAGTAACGAATATGGTTATATGTCACCCTGTATATTATATGTAGTAGTAGAGGAAGTAACACAACGTAAATGCTAGAGATACACATTATAGTGTGTATCTCTTGAAATAGTTTATCGTTGACATCCTGCTTTCCCATTTAGTTTCTTTACGGACGTCTACTCGGCTCTCGAAGGAAACTTTTATCCCGACAAGAAGAGCTGAAAGACGAATGTTGTCCTCTTACGAGTATTGCAATGTAAGCAAAAGAATTTTCTCATTCGAATCAAATCCAAAGTGAATGCTATCTAAAACTGCCACTACACTTACAAGTATATACTTACATACAGTACACTATCTGTAGACTATAGAATAAAGTAGACTGTGAACCAAGTATCTTCATAAGAACTCTACTTTTACTCACTCAGCTCTCTAATCTAATTCGCATTGCATTTTGCTTTAGATTCGCATTGGAAGAATCACTGGCGTGGCGCATGGACTTATTCCCTCCACTCTTTTGCATTCTTCCCGATTTATTTACAGAGATTCTGAAAAACAAGGTTATTCCAAAATACTCTGTCGAATAATCAAACTAGTTATAAGTAAAGGCAGAGGAGTCTTTAGATTTTCCAAATTGCTACTTAATTATTTGTGAATTTTATATCACAAATTCATCAAAGCCAGAAAAAAAACAGCTACAAAAACCTTCCACAAAAACTTTTTAGTGTTTTTGTAATAAATGACCTTATAGCCCGATAGTCCTTCTTATCTATGACTTGACACATTATACCAAATGATTCTGTCAGCTTGTAACAATAATAAGTATGTTCTCGCAATAATATTACGGTAACTAAACTACAGTAAGTATATAATAATAAATAGTAGTTTGCCTTGGTTTGGTTTGCCCAGCACTCAAGACTGAAGTAAAGAAACTAGAGCGGATGACATCATGCTGTTCCACCGGTCAATTGTAAAGTAGGTCCATTTGTCAAAAATTCTCTGGGCCAAAAATGCTAGCTTGGCATGGAAAGCAAAGAAAAGGTGCAACTGACTAAATTGAATCAAGTTCCCAACTTATGGTAGAAGTATACCTTATGGGGCTTACTTACTTTATATTATTATCCTTCAGATAAATGGACGGTGGATAACGAGAGAAAGCTTTGCGAATTATTTCGATGACCTTTTCGTTAACTACTGTAATATACTACCAATCTCCTAGAGTTGGGAACGAAATTATATTTTTGGGAGCGACGGTGTAGAGTGTATTAGTATGTACATATACGCATGTGTATCGGTAGTGTTTATTGTCGCGCCTGCTTACTAATGTAATATGAAAAATATTATGTATCCTTTGCAGACTTGAAATTTTGTCATTTATTTTTATATGCTATATCCGTATTATCACAATTTTGAAAACTATCTTAGATATCTCGATTTTCCAGTGTAGCCTATTGGATTCCTCCAATTATGCCCTTGAAAAATGGCGTCAATCGGACCCACCCTAAGGAGCTATGACCCTCCGCCCCCATGTTTTCAAATTGCAACATTTGGCAACTGAGGTATCGATGGAAAGATTATGACATCAGGAATGCAATTATGAATCCCAATTGACTATGATTATTACAGCGATAATCAATGCAATTGGTTTTAAAATTTGATAATAGAAGTTCCTTTTCTACATCATAATACCACGGTTTATTTTCGTATTATAAACTATTGCTAATTAATAGCTAAATAATACATCAATAAAAGTTGTCATTGTCTCCCTCCTAATCTCACGCGAATATAAACGCTAAAGATTTTGACGTTTTAATTTGCATATAAATGAATTTTCTATAATTGCTCGCATACCTACCTTAAATCTTAGAAAACTACTTCATCACATCACGTCATATAAACGAATTAAATTGAATTATGAGCCTTTGGCTTTTATGAATCTATTAAATCATTTCATTACGATCAAAATATTGCTGTTCTTTGTCTTTCTCCTTTTACTAATCAATTTATACAAAGTGATACTTAGGAAGGTATTAAAGGCTAAAAATAGTAATAATACAATAATACACAAATACATGGGTTCTCTCGTATAATAACATACGTGGGATTATAAATAGGCAATTTATATGCCAAAGTTAGCATGAATTGTTGCAGTTTTGTATTAGTATTTATGAATTTTAGGACATTGAACATGTGTAGTGTATTGTGTTTTAGAAGATAGAGAAGAACATTGCCTTCCATCAGTCTAGATTCTACTGTGTAGTAGTAGATAAGCATTACTTTCTTTTTGTAATGGCTCATTGTACATGTAGTCGTGTGCATAGTTGTGTTCTGTTCTTTTAGTTTAATATGCAGTTATAATTTGGAGGATAAGTAGAAGCCTGGCCTGGAGCTAACTGAATAACATTCCCCATTCTACAGGGTCCTTACATAACTAACTTTACAGTTTCCTTTTACATCTATGATTTTAAATCGACCAAAGTTTTCAGGATTGAAAAATAAAAAAATCTTTTCATTTCTTTTTTAATTCGACAACGATTTTTTTGTTTCAACAAATAATCACCGCAATGAAATTTCTTGTGACCTTGATACCCCTATTGAACCATAAATAAAAAACAGATTTAGGAATGCAAATAATTGCAACAAAAAAAAACTTTTTTGGATTTATTTGTAGGCCTCGCGCTATGTCGCAGCTAAAAATGTGACAAGATTTATTTTTGCGCATAAAATGCGGGACTTTTAAATGAGAGGTATAATTTATAAAACGTACCCTGTACCCATAGTCTCCCGGTGGTACATTATATTAGTTAGGATGATGGAGGGAGAGCATATGTAAGATTTTTAGTGGGATAACTGCGAGAGAAAGCAGTAAGTAGAGAAAGTAAAGTAAAGTAAGTAGCAGGGACGAGAGTGAAAGCGTTAAGCATAGTTTCTGTTTGGATTCGGCTTGGCTCGGGAGAAATAAGTTGGTATAAATAGAGCAAGTTAAGCTGCTCTGTAGCTCTTGTGATGTTATAAGGGAGACTAACGTAACATACGTGCCATCAGGAAGCTGGGATTATAATACTCATGTCTTTAATCCGCTTCCGGGTATCCAGAAGAGAGAAAAAGGATAAAAGCTCGGTGAACAAGTGCAGGGATGTCAAAATGTCAGGACGGGGCAGAGTGGAAGGAAGCACAACCAACCTTTCCCTTCCCTCTCTACTTCTTATAATACTTATATACTTACCTATATACCTAGTACTTATACATAAAAGAAATAATAGAAGAATGGAGCTATAAGTAGCTACTGTACCTACCAACTGTAATGCAAGTGTACAATGTAGGTACTACTTAGACTTTAAGAAGGAAATCCTTCCTCGGGACTTTCTCTTTTTAGCTTATCCTTCTTCTTTCTCCTCACACTACTTTCTCTTGAATATATATAAATATATACTTCTATAGTACATACATATATATTTCCATCCAACATAACATTCCATGGCATGTCACGGCACTCCCTTCACTTGACTGATTGTGAAATGAGCGAGCAAACTATCTCTACTATATGTGCACTATCTGTAGTTTTTACTTAACATATTTTATGCTTATATCTCTGTGTACCTATGCAAAACGTGCTGCACAGTAGAAAACAGATTTTATTCCATATATTCTATACATATACTTAGTTTGCACTTGGTATGAAGAAGGTATCTTACTTACAGTAAATAAATAGGCTACGTGAACGTGTGTCTAGTTGAGAATGAAGATTAGTAAAAAGTATATATTTTATACATAAATACATAAAATCTCATGTACATTATTGCATAATATGGCATCAGATGCGTACATAATATTTTCTATGCTTTATTGTGGACTGTAAATTTAAGCAACCAAAAGAAAGGAAAGCAGAGGGACCTGACTTGACGAACTCAATTTCATTGTCAAGTTGGTACATTGTTAAAAATGCACCATTTTCGTTTTATAACATTCAATTTCCTAAATGCATGCATACGTAAATATTTCTATTTCCAAAATTCCAAAGTGCATACAAATAATCCACATTAGACCTCAGAAAGAGTGTCCCTTAAAAATATCTATTAAAGGAGCAACAAAATACTAATTAAGTACATGTCGTGAAACTATACGCAGTATTCTCACTGCTTTTACAACTAAATCCGTTTTGCAATGGTTTATCATACGTATAGTACATACGTAAAAAGTGAGACACATATTGTACTTAAGTGTGCCTTTGGAAATGCTTATTTTGTGTTTATATTTTATATGTGGTTAAGTTTGCATATAGTAGAGTAATATGTACGTATAAGTATTTATTTATGTGGTTATGAACTGAGGATTGATATGGTGGTGATATTGTTGTGATAATAGACGTGTAGGAGTGTACGCGCAATCGGAGAGACGTAGGCGTATGCAAGGCTAACGCTAATATTCACGGCAGTTTGACTTTCTCCTTGAAAGTGAGAAAGTTTTTGTGAAAGGAGCCAAGCCAAGACTTTTTGCTCCACTCACATAAATATATGTATGCGATGTGGGGATTGGAGCTGAAGTGTTTATAGGAATATACGGTATATGTTTTAGTAGTAAAGAATATGGAGTGCACCTTGTGTAAGTGTTATTATTATGTACATACAGTAGGCTTTAGCTGGAGTGTGAGTGGACTGAACTGAGTAAATGAGTTCAAGTTTAGCTCTGCTCAGGCATCATTACACACGAGAAGAAAACATTAGGAGTAAACCAGAAAGACAAGTCATGCAGGCAGAGAAGCAAGCTTTTCCTCAAACATCCTATTATTCTAAAATATACCATAAAACCAGTTAATATTACATTCACACTATACTTATCTAATACTACTCAACTAAACTCACTTGTCCTTAGTGTACTTGTATACTTCACGCACTTAGTTGGATGTGTAGCCTTATAATGATACTAGTACTACACAATACACAACAATATTATAGTAGTACCTCTACATAAGGGTGTATAATAATATACGCCTACAACATAAAAATATTCTTGTTTACTGTAACTACTTCTAGTTACTTATGTTAGCTACGTGTTTTCCCTATTTCTAGTCATTACAGTTGTTGTGGAATGGAGAAAAGGAAATTAACGAAAAAAGAATGGGACTCTGAATTGTGAACATCATTGCATCATTGAAAGTACAGCTTGTGTTCTATAGTATGGTTAGTATATATGTAGAATAGGTACCTTGCACTTTCCATATTTGCCAATGCCAAGAGTAAGTATACGAATTGCAGTCCACAGAGATTGTTCTTATATAAGGTATAAGTACTTTAAAGGAGAAAGTCAAGAGAAAGCGAATAGAGCGTTTGTGTATTTGGGTTTGCGTTTATATTGTTATGCAAATGAAAATTAGAGTTCCTTCTTAAAGTGAGTAAGTAGTATTTATTTATAGTCGCGTAGCCCAGACCTCTTTTCTTTGCAGATGTGCTTGTGCTATGCTGGTAGGCAGTAGGCAGTACGAAGGGTAGCCCAAGTCAATAAGTCAAACCAAGTAAGGAGAAACTACAAGTTAGGGAAAGTAAAAGCCAAGTCCACGTCAACCCAGAAGAAGAAACCAAAGCGGAGAAAGCAGACAAAGAAGAGAAAACAAACCTCCTTCTTATATTTATTTATATTTAGATAGGAACCAAAGGCTGTTGCCTCACTTGGATTCTCTGCTTTCGTTTGGTTAGGTTCTGTGTATATTTGTCTATGGTACATACACACAGTTGACACAGCACAGAGTACAGTAAACTCACTTTTGTTTGTCCTTATAGTTAACTATACTTAATAAATAGAAGATTCTTCTATTTAAGCACATACCAAACCTAACCACTAAACTGCCATCTTAAGTAATTCACGGAATGCTCTACAAATTCTCACACGGTCCAGAATCCGGGACCAAGAAATAAAAAAGACAATCCCAAAATCAACAGAAAATGTATATTATACTCTATATAATTTTATTAATTAACACAGAATCACAATATGGCATTAGGACAATATCCTGTTGACAAAAAAAAATGCAAACTGATTAACAAATAGTATACAATATTCAAAAAGGAAGGCGGCCTAATTCAAACAGCTAAACTTTCTATCAATTTCGAGCTTTTAGCACAACATTATTGTTGAGATTGTCGTTGTGAGTTTTGTAAAACTGTAAAAATGACACTACAGATAGTTGGGAGGGAAAATGCAGTTTTCGTTGTTGGTTATGGGATTTTGGTTTGTAATTTTTGGTGTCTGACTCCATGCCTTGACACACTGTGATTGTATACATAAAATGTATGTAGTTATCGTAAGGAGAAGAGAGAATTGAACACGCTCCGCTTCTCTCTCACTCACTTTAGATTTAGAATGGCTTTCTTTGCTTTGGTTTGGTTGGCTAAGTCTTTTTACTATCTTGTTTGTTTCTTTTCTCGTTCCACCTCATTTAATTGACTGCTCGAGGTTTGGGGATACAACACAGATATCTTTACTACATTTACTTACTACTATTTAGTTCAGCTCAGAATTAGACTGACATTCATTTACTTATACTTGCTATTACTTAGTACGGAGCTTTTCCATTGCCAATAGTACATACAGATAGCTAGTAGTCACAACTTATATGTTATACTATTTATGTACTCACATCAGACTTAATCTGTTCTACTAATGAGTAAATATTTACAGTAGAGACATAATAGTAAGAATAGAGTAACTGTTTTGGTTGGGGCATCCCAAGACTAAATCTAGTTGCCGAAATCCCTTCGAAAGAATTGCTTATCTCTAACTACTAATATATCCCATCTTTCTTATAGTATTTACTGAATGAGCAAAGGGTCTAGTCTTTCCATAAAAATTAGCCTAATCTTTATTATACTTAATCCTACTAGTACTACAGTAGTTATCTATTTTAGGCTTTCGGCATTCTCGATCTACAAACACACATATCTGTAGTATTCCAAATTATTTACTTATTGTTACCATTGTTATTTCTATTGCTGCTAAATAGCATTCAAGTACTAATTAATGTCCTCCACGCTTTATGTGTAATTGTTTCCACGCCGTTCAGTTTTAATTTCATTCACTTATGCACGAATAAACGTATGCGCTTGCCTTATCATTTACGTACACTTCCTTATCTCAGACTAGGCGTTTTTGAATAATCTGCCCCATTTACAGATTTTATGTAAATCACACATTCTACATTCACAGATTCTAATATTTGTTTGTAAATTCCTTTAGTGTGGAATCCTTATAGAGATAGAGAGCAGAATGTGTTTAAATAAAGGATTGTCTCTGATTGTGTTCTAATGGGCTAGGAGAATAGTTTGGTTGTTGTTAGTTATTTAGATAGTGGGAGTGTATTGTATTTGACTGTAGGATGAGTAGGTTGAGCTGAGTAATGCAGGGCTTAGTTAGTTACGCTAGGAAGGAGATGATGTAAGTGTAAGTATTTGGTTTGCGTATGTCATTATGATGTAATGTGATGTGAATGAATGGAATTGCCAGAGAGAGAGAGAGTTTGTTGAAGTAAGAAAAGGGGACAGAGGAACACGAAGAGAGATTGTAAGTTGTAATGTAATGTAACGTGAAGTGTAGTGTTGGAGTGAGATGGATGCAAAGGATGATGAGATGTGATGAAGGAGGAAGAGAGTCATTAATCATTCATTGGTGGTTGATAATGAGAGCAAGAGCGAGAGAGAAAGAGACATTCAATTCGTCGCAGACGCTTTCTCCAAACCAACAACCCACACTAAACTACACACATCTCGATAGACTTACTTTCTCCTTCACTTTCATTCACTTCTACTACTTTCTCCTTTCTCCTACACAGCACTTAACTACTTTCACTCTCATATACACTCTCTTGTCTTATACATCCATATCTATAGGGAAAGTAGGGAAATATATTCACTTTTAGTTACTTTCTTCATTCTATAATGTATTTACTATATAGTATTTACTATATACATACATAATGGTACATAAGAAAGAAAGTATATTATGTAGTGTATAATATGATGGTACTTAAACAATAGTAGCTTTAACTTTACTTATATACTTATGATTAGATACATGAATACCTACAGAGTGCATATAAACTAGCTATTCTCCTCCTCCTTAACAATCTCAAGGAACAGAATCACTCGAATATAGTCACTGCCTTCTATTAAATGCAATTATGCTAAATCTCAGCATTAACTTAGTAATTTAATCTCTAGCAAACGTAAGTTAATGTTAAGAATTCTTGTGTATCATCGAGTATTATGGTTCTCTAAATTAAAAATGCTGTAATGTATAACGCCCACTACTAAATAATATTAAAAAACCCTTTCGAGGGGGCCCCAAATAAAAAAAATTAAATATTGGCCTCCAAAATTTTTTATATCCACAAATCCCAAAATAATGATATCAATTATCAATTAGCTGCTTCTCTGTCTGTATTCTAAAAACTTGCAAAAATTATCCACTTATTCTCGGTATTATAAAAATCGTGGATAATGTGTCAGCGGCGATCAATGTTCGAAAACCTTTTAAATATTAGACGGCTGTTCATTTCGATATTAATTTATTGCAAAATTAATCAAACTGTTCTATTTACTCCAAATGTCCTTCAAAACTTGATATAAAATGATGAAAAACACTCACCATTTGGTTTTAAAAAATGAATAAGCTGGAATGTTTACGTTATATTGCAAAACATTTGAACTCGACATATTTTGTACATCTACAGCGTATTATACTCGAGGACATGATTAAATAGCTAAGCTAGTGTAGCGTAATGCAGTAAAAAGAACATAGAAGATAGACACTCCACAGAACAGACATGCACAAAGTCCGTAAAATGAAGACTCATCTATCTTATAATACTTACTTACTTGCTCACATATAGTTTTTTAGTGCTCACTCCTTGGTATTATTATTAAGTGTAGGCATGCAGCCACCTAACCTAAGGTAACATATATTACCACTATGCTATGTTATGGTGAAGACCCTCTCTTAAAATGAGAAATAAAGGGAAGGAACTCTTTAGTTAGTAACTCTCTCTCCTCCTGATAAGATCTTCCATTTCTTTACTCTCGATCTCTGCCTTCTTTCTTATTTCAGTTTTGTAGAAAACCTCTTTAGTAGTTTAGAATCTTATAGAACCTACGTACCTATGTGCACATACTACATACAGACAAGATCAAACTGTCTAGGAGTTACTCTAAGTAAAGTAGCCAAGTATTAAGCTCAAGTCCTATCTTAAGGTCCTTGTGTATAAGTATCTCATAATAAGTGTAGGTACTACCCACTTCATGCAGAACATACAGGGGACATTCAATCTTTTCTCATTTTACTTTAACATACTTTAACATACTTTAACATACACTCGATTCTTTTCTTGCTGAGGCAGTTTAATCTGAATAAGGGGTTATACAAAATTCCTTTCTCCCATGACATAAACCGACCATAAACTCACGCTCATACGTTACACACGTACCTAAGCCATTTACTTCGTTAAAGCACAATTATGCCATAAGCAGAAATACCCCTTTAAAGCTTTTAAGGGGTATTTCTGCTTATTTCTACCATCATTTTTGTTTGGTGCAAAAATAAAGGATAATTTTTTCGCTGACTCATTGTAGCAATTTTTAGATCACAATTTTTGACTGAGACTTTATTTCAGATTTTTCGTTTTTACTCATTTCAAAGAGGATAAAAGTTAGCGGGGTTAGTTGGCGGCTTTAATGAAACTTTTAAAACTACAATAGTTAAAGTACGTTTGTTTGTTATAATATTGGTCAAATTTTAAGCATTTTTCCCAATTTTGAAAAGGGAGACACTTTGTCCTTCAAAAATACGGTGAAGATTCAAAATCTGAAAACCGAAATTCCCTATCTTTTAAAATACTTCCGTCATACTGGATCGCACTCTTGTACAGGAAGCCAGCCTTAGCTTTTTACAAAATTCAAATCATATCATCATTTTACATAAAAAGGATTTTTGTTGATTGGAATGTAAATATCACTTTAGAAGTAAAGTGCCCTTCAAAAATGTATACTTTATTTATCTTCATACCTTCTTAACACTAATTAAAGCATTTTTCGTGACATGGCCTACTAACTTAGATAGAAATTAATCTTCGTTTCACTGGGGAACAAAATGCAGCTAAATCTTTGAACAATGAACACTTCACGTCCTAGAGGGTTAGCTAAGTACATGTACACATACTAACGATAAATAATACCTACTTGACACTGATGAACTGATGAACTGAGATTAGTTTCTAATTAATTAAATTGCAATTCCCTAGAATCCCAATTCTCATATTTAGCATTCTAACAACGCATAAACAAGGAACACTTTCTGTTTTATGGAATTTTCCTATGTATTCTTCCCTTTGAAGATATTATCGGATTTACTTAAGACTTTCTTCTAGCTCATGCAACAATATTTATGTAGTGCTCTACATAGGCACTCTATCCTTATTATTCTGAATGGGAAATAAATTAAGCCCGAAAATTACATAGATAATTAAACTTCAAAAGGTATGAAAGCATGAAAAAGTTTATCCTTGCAATATTATGGAGCACTTTATACTCGGCATTTTTGAATTTATTTAAAAATTCTATAATCTCTAAGTCTATTCTATTATGTTGGAAAAAGTTTTTTGCTCGGTTTTATTGTGTGTATGCAATTTCAAAATTAAGGACGTTTCCTAAAAGTTACAAGTAAGATAAATACAAAAAGTGCCACCTCTACAATCTGTGGTTATATGTGCCCATTCATTGTAGGGCCAGTTAAATTCTAAAATATAAGTTCCTGTAAAATGGACATTTATAATTATAGATCGTTGAGGTGGCACATTTTGGAATCCACGTAACTTGTTTTATCAGACTGGAAAATTCAATATCAAGAAGTTTTAAGTTCAATACTTGATTGCGATCACAAAACGCAGTTTGGGGAAATTTTGCCTTATTGTCTAGACATTAACGTTAACGTCTGATTTTGATCATTGATTGCTGCAACATATTTATCGCTAATTCATTAGTCGATACTCAGAATTCATTTAATCTCTCACTAAAATAATTTATCCTAGTCATCGTTATTGAATTTTTATTTATATTATGTGCAAATAATTGCATTAGTAATGCATAAATAAATAATTGCAATCAAAAATTTGCAAATTATATGTATGTAGTAGTTCAGATGTAGGAATCTTGAGAAATAAATATTTAGTTCAACAGCTATGCAGAAAATGTAAAAGTGGAATTAAAAATGTACTTATACCTGTCTGTATATAGATGCCTACTTAAGTATGTCTATATGTAGGCATTTAGTGATTATTAAATTCTGAGTAAATGTATGAAAGTTGTTAGTGCATAAGAATAATAAGATGAGCTTTTCCCTGAAAATGTTTTGTGAACTAAGTTAGTAGAATTTTCGTCGTAATCTCTTTGTATTGTTCTTTAGTAGTAATAAATTGGATGTAATATTAAGAGGAGTTGCATCATCCACTGAATTTTAAACTCAAATGGAGATTTCGTAATTTGTTTGAAGCTCCACTGAACTACTTTTACAATCTGCACTTAAATACAAATAGTACAAAGCATCCAAAAACTCCCAGAGTATCCATACATACCTATACACACATATTATTACTTATGTAGAATGTAGAGCTACTACGCTGTGTATATTTATTATCGCATATTTTCTGTATGGAATATAATTAAAAGTCTAAGTCTGGAGAAGAGTGAAAAGTGCTGGAGAAGGGGATCTGAAAAGAAATGAAAGACTCTTCTAATTTTAGTTTAGTTCTAGCTAAGTAAGAACGTATTAAGTAATCATGTTTGATGGGAACAGTTCCATCGAATTCCAGGGTTAGCTAAGGAGGAAAAAGTACTTGCGGGAAGCGGGGATAATTAAGAAAAATTAGTTTTTGTGGTCTATGCACAAATTACGAACTTACCCCAAAAGATAAATAAAAAATAACAATTATTTAGATATTTATTGAAATATTTGTAGTAGTGTATTTCTAGGTATATATTTGTACGCATTATATTGCATTCACTAATATTAGGATAATTGCAATTGGCTTACCTTCATATAATTAATTAGATCATACAGTAGCTTAATAATTTCATAGGGAAAAATGTTTAAATCGGCAGTGAGTTCTGTGCATCTATTTGGGCGCAGGGTGCCCCATTTCCGCAGTGGGGATGGGAAAACGCCAAAAAATACACAAAAGTCTACAGACCAACCCTGACCTGGTTTGGATGCCTAAATGCCTACCTATGCAATGTATGTAGATGAATAAGTAACTAAGGCATTCTATGTAAATAGAAATGCTTACCTAATATTTGCACACACGTTTGTATGAAAATATGTTATGTAGTATGTATGTACATATTCTGTACTCTGTACGAACTTTAGGTACACAAATAGGACATTTGAGTTTGAGTTTCAGTGACGTGAGTAGGCATTCAGTCTCCATCACCGTCTGGTCTGCCTATAAGAAAACTCCAACTTCAATCAATCACCTAAATTAATTTTGGGTAAATACATAATAATAGTCTATGCCATCAAAGTAATTATTATAAATATTTTGCGAATAAGTTTATATGGCAGGTTAATAAATATAAGTCACGTCACACACAACACAGAATCACTCTTTCATTCTCAATAATAAACGCCATTACATAAAAACCATCTACGTACACGTAAAACATACTCCATATCATACATAGGCATTTATTTTTATGTTTTTATTGGATGATCAAAGATCGGATATTTATTTAAGAAAGGCTTGCAAAATTAAAATAAAATTAGTATTTTTTGCATTTTTCCTTCATATATTAGACAACTCTTTCACTTAAATTACAATTATGGGAGATTTCCGTCTTGTTAATACACGTACAGATTAAAGCCTGTTTGAAATGAGGTGTTATTTAGTTGGCATCCTGTTTTTGCTTACTTAGCACCCTACTATTTGCAATAAGTTCATTACTTACTCAGTTCCTAAAACAGCATTAAGGCATTTTACTTACTTTTCCTACGGTTTGGCAAAGTTAGCTTAACCTAATCAAATCAAGCCAAATCATATATATTATTAAATCAAGTAGGCAGTGTAATACAATTATTTTTTCCCCACAGCTGAAGTTATACGCCGATTGTTTCACAAAGCAAAAAACAAATGCCGAGTAACAATAAGTCTTTGAAGTGGATGAAATATTTTAACGGATTTATTTAAAAAGTTCCAATGCTATTGAATATCGTAAATTTTTAGCTGATATTTATACACATAATTTCCAATAAATAAAAAAACGATGTCCGAACGCTGATTGCTATTGAAAAAGAAGTAAAAGTTGGATTAAATGTTGGTAGTGTAGTGTAGGTAGTGAGGGAAGAAATTCATTAGTTGATACTTAATATGATTAGTATTTTCTACACGCTGTACTTAGCATAGCATTAGTATAGTCACACAATATTTCATAGGAAAAGTTTAGTTTCTCGGCTGTAGTACAGTATAATGCTATAGTTTAAGTAACTAATATTCTGATAACAACCGCAAGTAACGTTAAAGTTACACCACGCCACGACTACGGTTATGTAAGAAAAGTATTTGTATTGTAAATATTACTTAGACAGGTTTAGTTGTATATATTTTAGGAAATGGTATATAAGTACATATAAAATGGGAAGTCAAGGTAACTACGAGCTAGTTAGTGATTGCAGTTATAGTTTTCATTTAGTAGGCAACTGCTAAACAGGCTATTTACTCCGTTTCCTGTCTACTCTATGTTTTTCTCTCTCTTTCAGAGTTGCTGGAAAGGAAATCTGGCCTTGGCTTTATATATTCACCTTACATAACATAACAGAACTTTGTGCTCTATTTTCCAGTTTAGTCTCCCATTTGATTTTTAACCATTGTACCTTTTACAACATTGGCTTCCCTTTCCTTTCTTACTTGGCTTTGTGTTTTAGTTACTCTACTTTAGTTGCAGATCTGCAAAACTCTAAAAAATATCTAAACTAGAGCTATGCCTATAAATACATACATTTCCAATCATTGAGATGGACTATGGTGTACTTATGCATGTCGTAACTAAATAAGTAAGGAGTAGTGTTGCAGAAAGTTGGAATAAGTGTAGCTAAAGCTAAACAGTTAGCGGATATAAAAGAAAAGAGAGTGTAGACTGCTAAGTCAGTATTAATCCCAAATGAAATCTCTCTTCTCCTGTTTTATATAATGAATCACTGTGTAAAAAATGGTTAGCGTGTCTAACTTTCCTTTGGTCGAGAAAACTTGCAGTGATTTATCCATATTTAGCGTGTCTCTCCATTTTCAATCATTTTTATCTCACCCTCTCAAACTATACGATAGACTCAGTCAGCTCAACTCTCAAAGTCCACACAAATTCTCCAATGCAAAGCCCTTTCACAACGAAAACTCACTCACTCACTCACATAGCTACATACAATAACTACTTACATACAGTCTAAAATAAACTTTTACATACATAACGTGTGTACCTATAAATACATAGATTTTCTGCATAGGTATGTATATATAAGGTACCTACCTGTCTTTGTCTGCCTACTAATCGTAAGTGTGAGTGTTGCGTAAGTATAGGCAACTCCAGTCAGGTAAAAGCATTATATAAATGTTTCCACACCACTGCCTCCATTATACTACACCCATTACATTATTTCTTCACATATCTTACAAACTTATATGTAATACTATCAAGGCAACTCTTTATATATACAAAATACACTATAATAAATATAACAAATATATAAAATTAAGTATACGAATTAATATAAGGCCACATATTTTTGATTACGAACCTTTAGCTCCTTACTAATACATTACTAATGCTAATACTTTCCTTCCTTCATAATCTCCAGATACCTACGTGCATAAATTCCTTTAGCTAAGTATATTCCCATGCATCCATATAAATATGTTATGAGAAAGAGTTCCCAGAACTAATACTAATCTACTTTTGTGCATATTACACGAGAGATCAAAAACAAGCTTGCAGTTTACAAGTTGCTAATCCCATTTCATATTATGTCCATAATACATAGCATCCACGTAAATACATAGAGAATAACCTTATCATTATAGGAATACATTATCCAGGGTCTATATTTTAATAAACATTTGAGTTCCATATATTGTAGGATGTACTTTATTAGTGAATAGCTATAGGTACCTTGATTTTGAGGTTGATACATCTGAAATACATTAGATACACAGACGCAGAGAGACAAGACAGGTTTTCCCTTTTGGAGTATAAACAAGTACGTATTAGCATTAGATTGAGTATACTACAGATACAGATAGTAGTATAGATATGTATAGGAATGTTAGTGTAGTTTAGTGGGGCTGCTTTCGCCGGCTGTCCTTTCACCCGGTTCCATTACATTATAATATAATAAATATAGTCGACTATAAAAGAAGCCACCTTTTTCAACGTTTCAACTTGAACTACTTCCAACTCTTTCTTTCAACGCGACGACAAGCCCAGATCAGAAGAGAAGCATAGAGAACTTTCCATCCACCTTTCTCCCTTATATCAGTACAGATGTGTATGTATGTATTTATACAGAGGGCTCTAGTAAAATATATCGGAAACTCTCTGTTATGAATTTTGAGATGAAATTTTCAGGCTTATTTGAAAAGCTCTTTGCCTCAATCTCTTTTCTCTGGTGGGATATCGATTTCCCTATTTTTCTTCCTTCCCTCTTCCTCTCTAGTGAAACAAGAACTTTCATTCTATATATAATATTATATACTTGTACTCTCAGATGCCTTTACCTCTGCCTAACCTATGACTCTCACTATTACTATATATAAATATATACCTAATACATCGTCTACTCTACTTTGTTGTATTTGTATGAGTTCTATAAACTTACGTTAGGTAGTCACTTAGAGAGTTCCATCCCGTCCTGTGGCTACATGTTCCACATACTCTATTATTACTTACCTACATTACATACGTGTACAGAACATTACAAGAACAGAATAGAACACACTACAGGTATGTCCCACAGTGACTTATGCGTAGAAAAATACTGAGACTGCTCCTGATTAAACTACTTCCACATAAGGGATTATTTCTTACATATATTAACATCTGGCTTAAAAGGAAATAAAGGAGTTCATTACTATAATAACAGCCTATAATGTTGTTTTACTTTTCTATACTTTTTAATAGTCCTTACACACTTTCCTGTTTACTAATATTCAATATGTTAAGTCCACATTGACAGGCAAGGCTAAAATAATGTAAATTATTATTAAATAGATGGAAAATTCTCTACAAACGACACTCAGACTAAAAATCAGGTTCCAAATGGGGAAATTTCCTATGTACGGAAATTCTTTTATCAGTTTTCTCAGCCAGATGCTCTAAAATTGGTTCCATTTAGGGGAGTTCCTTGAAACCGTGAATTCTTATAAGGGAAATGGACTGTTCTTAGTATTTAGGAAAGTAGGTAGGTATTTTATGTTCTGTTATGTGTGTAAGTATTAGATATGGATATAATACATATAATAAGAGGATAGCTATCCTTAAAAATGTTGTAAGGGAAGGAGGTACGGTTTTCGTTGGCTAGTTTACTTATCCAAACAGAAGAGGAGATGATGATAATAATAATAATATATAGAGCGAGAGTCTGGCATGCAGTTTGGGCTAGTAAAGTACCATTAGACCCAAACAGAGTTCAGTTCACGGTACTTATTTCTACTGTCGATTGCCCTTGTTGGAGGTATGTACTGTACTAACGAGTTTCCCTATAGAATATTATTATTATTATAGTTTAAAGGATGGATCCAACTATTTGCTCTACTCTTTATAGATATTATAGAAGATGAAAGAACTAACACACATACCCAAAGTAAGTTAAGTAGGTAACCTAACCTATAATGCTAACAACGTACGTACGTAGAAGGTAAGGTAAAAGGTAGGTTTTCTTTCGGTACTCCAGCACAGGAAATATCAGGCCAAGACAGGGCACTCCACTCACTATGTATTTTATGTACGTACGTACCTTTAGCTTTCTTAGATGGCAAATAATTCATTTTTATCGGAGGCCGCCCGCCCGACTCGACTAGACAAGTTTTTCCGAATCTGAAAAAAGATGAGGCGAAAAAGACAGAGAGAATGTGAAAGCTGCCTGCCTGAGCTAATACATTGAATCAATCCCGCATATCTTTATAGAAAACACGTAGCTAATACTTACTTATGCACTACGTAGTACATACTAGTTCTTATAATATTAAATGTATACGTATACATTCATATATAAATAGGTAAATAGGAGTCGGACCCACCTTTGCTTTAATTTAATGCTTTATACTTACTGCATAAACTACTTTATAGTTCCCTTAGTTAGAGATAGTTTATATGTCGTCGTATACATATTTATACATGTCATACGAAGGTAGGTATTTTGGTTACTTACTTACTTACTTACTTGGTGAGTCTCCTCTGCTCTGCTGCATGCGAACAAATAGTTTAAGAGCATGAAGACGAAGAAATAAGAAAAAAAGAAGGAAAAACTGGTAAGCAGTGACCCTTTGTTGGAAGACATAAAATGTAGATTGAAACATGATTTCCAGCTCTATTGGCATAACTTTTCTCGCCTCATTCCCTTCTGACTTGTCACAAAAAATTTGACAAAGCGTAAAAACATCTTTCAACAAAGTTTGTCTGTCACCCTAGCCGTCCCGTTCTACCCGTTCTCCCGTTTGTTCCCGCCTCAGTCTTAACTGAAGATCTGAACTCTAAGTCTGAAGTTATGTATATGTAGTTCACTCATCTGGAGTCTCCAGTTCCAGCTCAGTCAAGTCAACTCAGCTCAACTGAAAACTGAAGCTGACTGACACGACAGACTATGAGTATACGTATACATATACGTATACGTATACGAGTTACACTTAAGCAAAGCGATACGACACACAAAGCAACTTGTCCCCAGCAACATTCTCACTACACACAATACTTCTTTTCCATTCAACCGGAACTTTCAAAATATGGAACCAACTTTCTTTTTCTTTACAACAGAGAAATGCAGCCAGCCATCCAAAACTAGAGGAACGTACCCAACTGGATGGATGGATGAATGTATCCATAAGTAAGTATAATATTAAATCCTCCTTATTCCCCCCTCAAAGTCTCAAATATATTTCATATAAAAACATTCATGCATAGCGGTTACTCATGCATACACATAGTTTTTCTTCTTTTCGGCAACTGGAGCGTCCTCAATTGACATAGATTCAAATACACTACTTACTTACCTACATAAATGGAGTAATATCATTTATTACAATATTCAATTCAAACCTATACTAATATAAGGTACTCACGTCTGCATATCACCATACAATAATAACAAAAAATTCTGAAAGTCTGGAGAAAGTCTTGTCTAGAGAAATTGTTTTCTATTTGTATAATAAAAATATACTTTTGGAGTTTTTTAAATGCCATGTCACCTGAAGTAGTTCTAAGGTCAGAGTACGTCATCTAATCATCTTCTTCCCTGTCTACCTGTTTCCTGTGGTTTATTTACTGCTTATTAGGTTTATCCAGCTAGCTCCATAAATCTGTTTACAACTAACGTCGTCCTCCTCCCACTCAAAATGAAATATTATTTAGCAATGCAATTTTTGTTGACTTTACGACTTTATTTTCAAATGGTGAATGGGGAGCAAGTATTCAAGATTCGAGTGATAGAATCTGTCATCTGTGAGTGTGACATGATGGCAGGCCGAGACAGGGTGACGTACCTATTGAACCTATTTTTATATTTATATTTTTATAGTATGTACAGTGTATAGTATATGTAGTAAGTGAGTATAAATATAAATACAGTACACTAGTAGATATACTATCCCTTTATGTGTAAACAGTGATTTTGTGCTGCCAGGGAGTGGAAATGTAAGGTAATCGTAGCTATCGCAAGTAAAGTAACATAAAATAAACTAACAAAACGGACACGATGACTGGGACTCTTTTCCCATAAAATATCGCGGATGTGCTTAGTTTGTGTAGTGACATTGTATACATTAGCAGCTGCTGCTGCTGTGGTTTCGTCTAATGGCTGATATTTTATAGCGATAGTCCCCGGTTGAGAAAGAGACGGAATTCCTGTAGCTCAATAGCACGTAGAGGTAGAGTTTATTCTATTCCTATCAAACTATATCCATACATGCGGTAAGGAAGGCCCAACCAGGGAAGATGGATTTCGGGTCGGGAGTGCAAGTCTCTGCCTTTTTATATGTATTTATGTGTACTTTAGCTCCCTCTCTCAATGTGTACCTTATTCCTCCTGCTAACCAAACTAGTATAATGTTATAATCTATCTAGATATTTGGGAGTTCTGCAGCGTGTGAAATTATAGTTCACTAGCCCAACATATTTGTAGGCTTTATAAAATTTACACCACTTTACATTACACTCCGCATACATTTTGAGGTTTCGGGTTTAAAACACTTCAACATTTTAGCTAACAGCTAAGTACAAATCTTTACATAACAGTAGCTAAAACTTCAATTTTTTAAATTTATTTGGGATATTTTTGCGACCTTCGTGTTCTAATCTTAGACACTGAAATTTGCAACAATTTTAAAAGAAATTCTTAATACATACTCCAAAAAAGCCTGCGGGCGGGTGTGTTTTGTTAAAACCCTTTTAGAGCTGGAACAACTGGTATGGTATATGCATATACCTATTCTCCAGACCATGAGAGTCAGCTTGCTCCGGTTCCACTCTGTTTGGTGTGGGTGAGAGAGAGAGAGAGGATGGTTGTGGGTGACATTCCTCTAGAATAGAATTGATAAGACCTTAGTTAATAACGTTTCGTTTGGTAAAGTAAGTTTAAATAGCACGGACAGGAGGTTTATGCTAAATACTTCCCAGCTAGTAGCTACCCAGACTAAGTCTAAGTACAAAGAATAATAATATTATGTAGAGCACTTACTTACTTAGTTGGACAACCTTGGGAACAAATTATAATATCCGTTTTATTGGTATATATTAGTATATAAATACATATAAGAGTGATTCTTTATATAGTATACTTACAAGACCATACATACATACATACATACACACCACATAGCATAGTTATACTTTATACATAACACTCCAGTTCAACTCGAATGCCCCTTCTATACATTTCCCACCATTTTCAGGCACGTTTTGTTCACCTCGAAGATTTATGATGAGAATGAATTATACCGTTTAATATTTCGCATACCAAAATACATATTAGTGAAAACTGCAAAACACAAATTAGTTTTCACTCCCGTCACATTTATTAATGGTGGCGAGGGGACAGCCGGCCCTTTCATCCGTCAACCATAAAAATTATATTTTCAACGAGAAAACAAACCCACGGCGGAAAACAAGAGACACTTCGCATTTCATTGGCATTTATCTTGACGCTATTACTCTTATTCTCCGATATTATGCACTCTTAAATAATACTAAAACGTACTAGACACACTGCACAACAAAAACACAGCTAGTACTATAAGTATTGCAATATGGCAATGAGGAAACGAAACGAAACCACTAATTTCAGTAGAGAAGCCAAATAGTAGGACAACACAACACAACTTATAGCCATTCGCCTAGAAACAGAGTCAACACGAGGCAAACCTTCAACAAAACGTGTTCCGTGATGTTTACTAGTCGAAGATCCTTAAACACTTGCAACAGAGAGAACATAGAATATGATATACTTATTTTAATAGTACCTTATACCTATACCATACAGAGTAACGTAGTAAAGTGTGATTCTTTCTACATAGTAGTATTAGTATAAATATCACTATTCTACAGATTTCTCAATAATGCTAAAGAAAGTTGAAGGAGAAAGTAAAGAAATTCAACTTTCACTACATGTAACGTATTAAGTGCTCCATTCTATATTATGTCTTTTGTCTGTAGTATTTAGGTACACTATAGATATATACCCAAATGACGGGCCTGGTTCTTAGTAGTGGTACACCTAAGTGTATATAAAATATAAAACTATAGAAATATATTGGTAGACTAGAGTTATATATTTAGGACAATAAAATACACAACATTCATTCTGCTATAGTGCACTAAAGCAGTCGGCTATTGTAAGTGTAAGTGTAACAACTCAACTCTTTTCTGTCAAAGCAGAGCAGAAAGGAAAGTGATACCATTATTATTACTTACATTGTCTAGGGCGTAGGTATATTAAATCTTTTTACAGTGTCATGTCATACCTTTGCTCTTCTCTTTTACTTTTCTACTTTCTACACTACCAAATGGCCCTGAACGCGTGAAATGTGCTCCATATTAAGTAGCTAACCATATACCTACCTTTCTCCCTACCTTCTACTAATATCTCCATTATAAGACCCTTTTATTTATTTATATGTAGGTCACAACTCCAGTTACCCTTATAATGCACATACATAGTAGTACTTGCGTGCTATCTGTAGCTTTGGAGTTTATCCCTATTTAACACACTATTACGGTATATAGTACGTAGGGAAAGTACAGTAGCATAATCTATTGGTGTTTCTGTCATGTCTGGGCACAACTATAGTTATATCAGGATATATATTAAATATAAAGATACTCACTGAGTAGGGATTAGCGTTAACTAACGTAATTTTGTTAGTTTTGGTGTACTGTGCTGTGTGAGTGTCTACATTTGTACTCCTCCGTGTGTATATGGATATTATTACTCTGCACAGGGGCCGTGTCTAATGCACTGTATACAAAGAGAAAGTAGGAATCCGAGTGAAAGTGTGGAGAAAGCACAACGATATTGTTTGATAGGAGAATAAAGGAAGGGAAGGCGACGACAAGGGATTTCCTTAACAGTGTACAGCATCTAGTATACGTATACTTAAGTGTACGTCCTACTTACTTAATTACTTGGGAATTACAGATACATATAGGCAACGGCTCTGCTGGAAATTGTGCTCTATATAATATTATAGGAAAGAGTTATTCCTATATACTTCTACATGTCACAGCTAGTTGTTTTCATTGTGGATCTATACACAAGTAGATATAGGTATGCATATATGTGTATGTGGTGTGTGGTAGGATGGCATTACATATAGTATAATGTTTGGACTAGTTTAGAAAGTACAACACTAAAGAAAAGTAAAGTAAGTGTACAAACATATCTTTAATAGTATTTATGTCCCTGTGGGTACTCTGTGTAGAGATGTACAGGGAGCTCCAGAACAACACAAAGCATAAATAATTTTGGGGTTGCGTCATTTTAAAGAACAGATTTTTTGAGGGAAAGTACAAAATTTGCAATGCACAAGTGCGTATGTGAGGCACCGTTGCAAAAAGTAAGAAAAGAAAATCAGAGCATGGCTAATTTTTAACTAATTTGATAGCGTTTTCTCATCAATACATGCAGTGAGCGCTAATATTGTGCGCAGATAAAATGCAGTTATACATTTCTTGACGCCAATGGTATAGTACAAGCGCCTGCGCTGTTTTTTAAGGAAACAATGCACCAATTTCAAGAGTGTAATTTTTGTGTTGAGTAAATTGTCCTAAAGTACACATATATTTGGTCAGTACCCTGTATATATATTATTTCCTTAATCTGAGAACAAGAAAACGACTTTTGTAAGTGTATATAGGAATGCACACATGTATTTATATGTGTACTAGTTAGGTGTATAACATAACACAAAGAAAGCACATTCAGCCATTGGAGGGCAGCATCCATAGCCTTCTAAATGAACACCTTGTAGGACACGACCGAAAGGGCTTAGCAACTTTTTATACGGAGAAAGGAGATTTATCGCTTCACAAAAAATTGGAAAGAGGAAAATTTTTCCAACACTTTCTCTCGCTACATAACACAATTTTTCACTTCTTAGTCCTCGCACCCTCCCTTTATTCTCTTTCTTCACAGTTTGGTTTGTTCCTCCAAAGATACTTTCCACTATCTGTCTCCCTACTTAGGAACACGGGCACTCCGCTGAGTCGCCTCCGTTCCGATCCTCTTCCGCTAAATACGACAGGTGCAGATTCAGACAAGATCCTATTGTAATGTGCAAGTGGAACTGCACTCTCTGTAAGCAATAAGGCAATGCAAGCGAAAAATAGAACATGATACACATTATTACATTGTAAGTACGTACTAGTATAAAAGTTGGTTGTTTCGATAGAATACTTATGCCGAGACTTCTTTAGAGAAAGCGTGGCCATCTCAGGTGTGTAAATACTATAAGTGTAGTATAACTAAATGGACTATCTAACTAAACTGCTAAGCTACAAAATACTTACTATTATTATTATTTGTATCTATACAATCATTTGGACCTTGGAATAATAAAGATATTTGCCACAATTTTATTTAGGTTACTACGTTGCGTTCTTGGAGAGACTCCGTCCACATACTTTTCCTTCCTTCTATCCATTAACATGTAGATGGCTTAAAAAGCCAATACAAGAGTTCAAAACTAAAGTTAAAATAAATGTATTATATTGTTCCCCAATTTTATATATTTTAATGTTTGACATTAGGTCAATTTAGCTGCTGTGCCTATATGAGGTCTAGACGCCCAAGAGTGCCAGATTCCATAGCACGAGTATTTACTTTAATTGCAAATTATGTAGGACAATTTTGTGGTGAATTGAAAATAAAGAAACTCCCTGTAGATATCAGTAAATATTTGCAATGAGGCACCAAATATATTTATAACAATGGCTGCAGTTGCAATACGAATACCTATTGTAAATAAATCTAGATTCCTAAATATCTCGGATTTCTGTAAAAGGGAATATATGAATAGCTTATGAATTCACTACAACACTCTAGCTACAGATAGCTAACCAAGTTAGATTTTATTGCATTACATCACATCACATTAAACTATATTAATCTCGCTACTTAAGTAGCTCACATAGGTACTCACTTAGGAATCTGGCTCTTATCCTCTCTATTGTTAAGCAATCCACTGCAATCTGCTAGATAATCCTATATTATACTTATGAACATTTTGCACAGAGTAGTTGTCATTAAGAGATTGCCAATTTTGTCCCTAATTCCCCAACTTCCGCCAAAGCCTTTCTTTCACGCACTTTCACTTCTTCCAACAAAATACATTTGAGAGACTGTCTCCTGGGCTTCCATTCTTCTCCTTTCTTGCAATACAATGTACAAATGCATCTTGTCAAATTATACTCACTGCAAATCGTATGATAAGATTAGTAATCGTAACCATATAATTTATTATCCACTATGTACTACAATATTATATATTTGTAGGTATAGCTCTATTCTGCCAGGCCAGCTAACTTCTCACTCTTAGATAACTGAATTTCTGCTCAACAGCTATAATGGCAAATAATTTGTTAAAAATTTTAAAATTATTCTGATTATTAAGTTTGATTATTTTAAATATTAACAAGTATAATTTTATACTTTATGATTTAAATGTTGTGCTATATGCTGCTTACAAAATGTTTGCAAAATTTAGCAAAGTATTAAGGCTTTACTGCTATAGAGTAACATATTTATTACCTGAGCATATACGTCCTCTCATCTGCACTCGTAATAAATGGATCGTCCCTAACTCGACTTCCAGAAAACACAAAAACTGAAGTAACTCAAATGAACTGGATCACAGAGATGAAAGGATCTTTTTGTTCAAAATACTCCTAAAGGCTAAAACTCATTTGGCAAGCAAATTTGTTTGATTTGGCAGAATTTGACAATAAAAGTCGCTTTTGTTTTTAAAACAATGCTCAATTCATTAGACTCGTCCTCTCACATAATATTTCTGATGGGTTCTACTGGAGAATGAAGTGGGCGGATATTACATGGATAGAAAATAATGTTTAACAGTAGCTCCAACATGCATTTACCCGCATTCTACAGTCTACATGGACATAATAATTTTCTTTACTGGCTGTTGACAAGGGCGGTCCGGAGTCCAGGAAAGACAGAGTGAATTTGTGTAGTGAACTGGAGTGCGTGTTGCGTAATGCTGGACAAAATCCACTAATAAGTATGTAATGCATTTGACATAGTAATTGACCTTGCTCTGTCTAACAATTAACTACTGGAACTGACTTTGACTGGACAACTGGACTCCCCGTTTACTGAATGCATTCCTTTTGCTTCCGTTTGGTCAACGGGGGAATAATGAATGGAGGTGAGATGTGCATACATAATAAAATGTGTCCAAGTGAGCGTGTTTTGCAATTCATGAATTTCGTGTCACATCCCATCAAAGCATCTAGAATCCGCTGTCATTTCCATATGTCAATGACACAATGTACCGCTAGGTTTATCTATAACTCAACTTTGTCCTTTTTTATTTTTACAAAAAAATTTACTTAATTTTTGACATCGAAGATCAGAGGAGCATAACGACAAAAATGATGATCAGATGTACTAAAGCAAGCTTTTGAATATGCTTCCAAGCTTTTAAAATATTAAAAATCTTAACGTCGCTTTATATTTATTAAAACTTTTAAGATATCCAAATGATGCTTTCAATTTAGTCAAGTCTTAAACTGCACTAAAGGTAATGGTGTTTAAAAATGGTTAAGCCTTTTGAAAAATTGTTTTTAAAAACATAGCAAAAATAATTCTGAACGTTCTAGAGTAATTTTGGAAGGAATGATTCAAAGAGAAATGGTCCAAAAGTGTTTTTCAACGGTATGTAGATATACTATGTATTTACAATAGAGAAGATGTAGTGGTGGAGGCAGCAATGTTGGCTTTAGCTGAATGAGGAGTTGCACATAGATTTGCAAGTAAATTATGACAGGAGAAAGGGAGCCTGAAGGGAAGCCCAATTTCATTTTCGACTATATCCCAGACAATCACGTCACGGTCCATTTTCCGCACCACAAATTTCCCTTTTAATTTCACTCATAATCAAATGTTTGAGGGAAACAGAGAATTCATTCACAGAGAGAACTCAGGCGAGTCACTGAACACAACTACATTGATAAACCTTTGTTAATCCAAACTCCCTGTATACTGCCTACGTACATTAGCACACAAAGCCTTCTGTACCTCTAACTACCAAATAATACCTTTCTCCCTATAACACTTAATGTATACATAGAAATAATGCCCCACTATCTATGTATCTAACTACATAATAAATATGTTAATGTGAACTACCAACACAAAACTAACTAACGGATAACATGACACAAAAGTATTCTTAATAGATATCAATCATGTTTTCCTTTCTTTCTACCAATGTATTCTACATCAAGGCAATTATACAAAAACTGGACTTTCCCTTAAACAAAATATGCATCTCAATCTCATTAAAGCAATCGCTAATTTGTGCCAAGTTTCATCATTACAGTATTTATATAGAGTTGAGACAGAGTACAAAGTAAAACAACACGAATATTGCATAAGGCGCAGCTATGTAGTTTATCCGAATTATGAGAATTTTTGGATAAACTGCAGTGCTTATACATGCACTCTACATGTACATACTACATTAAAATTAACGCCCTAAATCCCGTTTCATGTAGGGAAACTCCATTTAAACAGGATGCACTGTATATCTAAGTAGGAGATAGGATTGATATGGATTTTCATATATAGCTACTACTACGCACATAATGAGTATAATATGAGTGTGGGTGAATGTACTGTTTCTGAATTGCGAATTGGATGATGAGTGGTTTTGTCTTGTTGTGGAGGATTTGGGATTTGTGAGTGGATGGAGTGAATGAGTGCAGATGATTTGAAAAGTCTCTTCTGTGAAGACGAGAAGAGATGCGAGGATTGGAGGCGATTGGATCTGATGTGACGAGAGCACAAATATTCAGACGAAATCCAGAAACCCGAGAAAAGCTGAGCTGGCTTTACACCACTCTATGTACCTTACTCCACTTTACTTACATCATTTATATTACTTTATCTTAGTATCTCTACTTCCATATATATCGATACCTACAGAGGGAAATAGGGATACTTGTAATTTCATATACCATTACTACCTCAGTCTGTCATCCTCAGTAATTACTCACCGTATCTATTTATGAATTTATTATTAATATTGCTATATAAATATACAAGCAGTTTATTTTTACTGATAAAATGCATCCAAATTCGGAGCAAGAGCCAAGCAAGGCTTATTTTAAAATATTAAGTCTGTATCTACTAAATGGGAAAAGTAGAACCAAAAATATAATCAATTGAAATTAACAGGTTTTCGCCGAATAAAATATAAATAATAAGGACATTAGCTTACTTTATAAAATTTTGCATCCTACCACAGCACATTTTATTTCTGAGTAATGATTTTGCTTGTCTACTCTTGTCTGAAGTTGGGAGATATATAGAGTAGATTTTTCCGACATAAAAGTGTTATTTGTACAATATTAAGAAGCGTACTGTATGTAATGACGTGGACGGAGATAATATTTTCTAGGAGTGCTAAGTACGGAAACGGACATAGTTATTCAGATGAGAAAAAGGATGATGGCAGAGATAGTGCACGAGAAATGTGTGATAAAATAATTCTGGTTTTGATACGTGAGTGAGAGATAGGCAAAGACGTTACTAACTTTATCTCACACGCAATATTATATAAGTACAAAGAGTTCTTATAGGTAATAGAAAAAACGTTGACTAAGGTTCTATTCTATGTGATCATTTGCCGTGCGCTGTGTCGTGTCGTGCCGATGAGATGGAAGAAGACTCTTCGTAGCAAGGGAACTGATTGTGATGTGATGTGACACGATGTCAGAAGAGATACAGAATACGAGATCACCGACATGCATACCTACACTCTACCCTATACCTACTCCAGATTCTCCAGAACACAAAATGTGCTCCACAGCAGAAAATAAGAGGACAGAGTTTGGAACGTGGAAATGTGGAAACTTGGAGCAAAAACTTACATTTTCTTGTGTATTGTATAAAAATATAAGTAGAATATTTTAAATATCGTCGCCTATATTCTCGAAGTATACATACCAGACATCTTTTACTTAAAATTTAGAGTTTCAGACCCGCCATTTTATGGTTATAGTACTACATACTGTAATTTTGTCCTGCAAATTTACAATTTAAATTACAATTTGTGTCTAGGATTGTGAATTCTACGTTAAAACCTTGTGGGACTGCAATTTTGCATGTTAAGTATGCGCCGACATTTAACATTGCAAATAAAAATTGTATCTGTAATTTTGCATTCTAAAACCTTGTTTCTTGAATTGCGTTGACCATTTTGCATTCTATATAAAAATTCTAAATGTCTGTAGTTTGGCTATTTATGTTGCATCATTGTGAGTGACGATATTTTATACCTCTGATCTATGTGTATGTGTCCCATAACATGAGTATGTATTTATTACGTCTTTCTTAAGTTTTCTTATTACTTCGTACATTGCATTGCATTATGTACTTACATAGATTACATAGATACTATATACTTTGTATTACAACCTTTCCGTTCGTTTTCCATGTAGGTGATGTTATGTGTGTGCGTGGAAGAAGATGAAGATGAGGAAATAGTGAGTTGGCTGAGAGTAGAAAGAGCGATGTGATCCAAAGTGATAGGATGGTGATGGAACGGAGTTCATTTAGCTGCCGTGACACACATAATAATAATATTACCCACTGCACTCACTCCAACACTCTTTCCCTCTTCCTCTTATATGGGACACAAGAATGTACGTACAATACCTAGCTGACTATCAAATTATTCTACTAGGCAAATTCTCACATGTTATATAAATATATTATGACGTTATACTATCAGCAATGCCATATTTTAGAGGAACTTGAAGATGAAGGAAGAATAAGAAGCGAAGTTTCTAAGCGTGTTGCGTAACCGGAAAAAATAAAGCTACTTTTTGGCATTGTCACATTGTGTATTTTGTTATTTTAAAATCAGCTAATAATAATTGAACAATAACCGTTTTGCTAATCTTGACTTGGATCCTGCCAAGTTATTAATCATTCATGGAATTATCTATTAAGTAAACAATTGGTTCATTTAATGAGTACTATACTTATTTTTATCAGCTTTCCAAACTGCAAATAACATAATATTTAACCGTTAGTCAGCTGTAGACTAGAATTACACTATTATTTTAGACGCGTATTTCATATTTTAAATATAGTATGTAGCACTACAGTACATTTGCAAACTATGATTCAATTTTCATTTGTAACTCATTTGCAATTCTGCAAGGCTATAATATAAAATTGTCAACTTTGTATTAAACAACATTGTTAAGTGTTATTTCAAAAGTTGTATGAATCCCCATTTAACACTATGAAAAATGGAGAAAGTGAAAGCAAATTAGAAAATAGGGGGATAAGGATGAGCCAGGGACAGGCGGAGGGTATTTAGTTCACTCTAACATTGCATAACATACGTACAGTCATATTAAATAGTAGCTACATATAAGGTAAAATTGTAGATGAGATTTGGTGGAAGAAGGGAATTGATGTAACTACAATTTCATACTAAATAGTACATGCACAAACAATATAGCAAATTATACTTATAAATAAATGTAGTAAAAGTGAAAGTAAAGTATAACGATAACGGAGAAGCTATCGCCGTCATCGTCATGACTCACGACAAACAGAAGCGGACAACAAACGCGCCTAAACCAAAGGACGCCAACCGAAGGACGTCATACGATTTACAACCCAACCCCACCAA
>JAQFYC010001873.1:0-29847 GCA_034694165.1 Tomocerus mixtus | reverse complement strand
AAATTCCACCACGTCGCAACTAGTGTTACGAAACAGACTAGACAGAAAGTGGTACATAGGAAACACCAATGTCCCTTTGGAGAGACTCATTTTAGGAAGTACAATAGTAGCAACGGAAAATTACAACGCATTTTAGGACTAACTATGTGAGCTGCAATTACACTGTTACAAAATGACAAGAACTATCAATAAAATTAAGACAGTTATCTTAATTGTGTTTACTGTGCTAACAAGTGTGAGGATCACTATCTAGACTTTATGTATCAAAATGCCTCTCCCGTGAATAGAAAACTAACATATGCTTCAGACGAACAACAAGTTTGAGTCTACTACATCGTTTAAGAGCTATGTTATGCAAAATGCACTGATTATTATGCCATCCAATGATATTTGGAAAGTAATTTTCACTGAGGCTTTATTAAATGCTAATTAACACTACTTTATGCAAAAGAATTTAATTTACCACGGAAAGCTATTACGTATATAGTGCACAAATTACTTGGAAATGGGATAACGCAGAATATCCACTCAAGACAACTTAACTTGATGTACTGTAAACTCGCGTAGGAAGTGTGCCAGTTATTTATAATGGATAGCTACTATTATGTAAACAATATTATACAACCCACATAAAACATAATGCAAATTTGTATTGGCAACTTGTGTTGCTAATATCTTATACATGGGAGCCCTTTGCTCTTTCTTGTGCATTAATTTTGAGGAGTTATTATTGCATGTTATTAAAACAGTCTGTAAATGAAAGATTATGATGTGGGAATAAGAAAACAGACTTACGAGTGGTTGCATTCTTGTTGACACTCTTCAAGATGACAGTCGGTAGATATAGTGCAATTTTAAAGGGACCTTAATGCGAACTGTATAGTGCATATGTCGCAGGCACAAGCCTACGCCAGGCACAGAGTTCCACCTGTACATTTTCTTTTCAATTTTTCAAGAAAACAATCAAAGTTAACATTACAAGTTAACTTTGTTCTCTTTTCAACGATGTATTCTAATGTAGGGATATTTGCAAATAATTGTATGATGTTATAAAGCCATCTGAATGAAATTTTTGACTAATTGAATTATGTAACACACCTAACGTGAAGTTATTAATTTTCTATTAAATTGGTTGATAACTTATAATGATAACTTTATTAGTTTTTTTGAAAATTTGAAAAGGTAAACGAAGTGGAAGCCTACGACCAGTCTGTGCTTTGTGCCGTGTGGAAGGCTGGGTACGACATATACTATACACAGTAACTGTGTACAATATAGTATATAATAATAAAATATAGCCATTTAAGTGCACTGTTGGATTGTATTTTATTTATGAAACAAACTATTTTCGTATTATATTAAAGTAGGTCGCAGTCTATTGCTCATTAAACTAGGCTCATGGGACACTTTAATTGTCCTTTACATACTTAATACTTTCGATTTCCTAGTAAATAATAGAACATACATTTAAGCACTTAAAAGACAAATAATTTACATTTACAGATAGTATTACTAATGTTTGCACTGTGAACTAGGAAATAGAAGTAACTAAGAATTTCTTAACTATGTATTACAATAAGTAGATTTTCGTTGAATATTTTCCTACTTAAAACATCAAACTCAAGCTTTTTAATTTGTTACATAATATATAAAAGACGACAGGTACATTCTGTATCCTTAGAAAGGTCAACGTCAACTTTATACATTTTAATATAATTTTCCACAAAGCAGTTCCTTTAAAATCTTATGCATGAAGGATTTCCTTTTTCAAATCAATGCCATGGATCCCAAGTTCGTTGGCATCGCTAGGTATTTATAATATTCTTAAATTCTTCCATACCTTATATTACCTTGTACTAACAAGCACAACAATACAATTCCAAGTCTTGTGGTGAGGTGGATGGGTATGTTGACGTACTTAAGTTACATACGTATTCTCCTTTTCCGTATTATGTCAGCTATTGCTCCCATTCATGTAGGCATGTTTTTGATTCTTTGAAGGGGAGCTCTCGAAAGAAATTAAATTGCTTCATAGAAGTGAACTTAGTCCTCACAAGGTTACAATGGAAGCATGTACAATAGCTATGTACGTACCAATATAAGAAGGGCATAATTCTTTAGAAAAAGATAAAGAAACTGAAAAAACGCAAGAAGTAAGAACTATATCCAATTAGTGGAGAAAGCCTAGAGAAAGGAACCCGAGAGAAAGTTTCATTAGGGCCAAAATTATTTTTTCCATTCATTCCCTTCTTGAAATTTTAGTCGAAAAAGTACGTACAAGTCTGTGTTCTCTTCTTCGAATATAAGCTTTCTTCTAATGTCTACTAATACAAAAATAATTGAAACGCGTCTAATTTCATTGCGACCTCGCTGTTGTTGATGTCTCCGTTGTTGTGTGTAGTAACCCCGTTTAGGAAACAATTTAGATTCAATTCCCTCGAGAAAACACTTTTTGTGACTACAACGAAAACTAATTGTTACAATTTTGGTCGATTTGTTTAAGATATTTTTCGTCTCAAGTTTATTATGCATATTAAACAGGAGAAAGACGTTAGTCTTATACTTTTATAATTAAGTTAAATCCACTGATGTACGTATAAAGAAATACGTTGAATTGACTGCTTGCTTTTAATTTATTTTGTTTTTGTTAGCGGGAATTGAACCGGAACGTGAAGTAGGACATTACATATTTTATTTATTTTCTCTATATGTATAGGTATGTTATATATTTACAACATATATTTATATTATAAGTGTCTAAACATAATATGATAAGAATAAAGAATAAAAATATATTTCGCCATAAAATGTTAACAGTGCATTAATTATCACTTATCTCTGTATGAGAAAATAGGGTAAAGAACCTTATAAATACGATAAATTGCTTATGTAGGCAAAACCAGTTTTTAGAAATCTTTCGGTACAGTACTAAGGCTGTATTATGGACTATAATATCAGTCAAGAGCTGTATAGCCTGGAGTAGTCCAATATTTACTGACAGCTCAATAATTCTTTATTGCCCCTCCTGTTGACAATGCAATGGTGCCCACAAAAAGCATAAAGAGTTTATGAGTTCTCCTGTGTCTATACCTACGATTGGATATTTATTCACAGATCCAGTTAAGAATTTCTTCATCAGATTCCAGAAATTGCATCGTTAGCAAATAAACCACAGTATGTACCAGTAGTACTAAAATATAGAATTCCGTCTTAGTCCTGCATAATAAAAGTACCCAAAGCCTCAACCTACTACCCAAAGTTAGAGGATAGCTTTTTCTCAGCTCTTCTCACCACTTATACAGCTTTGTGCACTTATAAGTTTTCATTTGATGATTTAATTATTTCTATTCACTGAGCTGAATGTCACTTCTCTGAAGATATCAAATTTCAATTAAATCTTTAACCATCTATTTCTGTGGTGAAGCATGAGATAAGATTCCTTTGTATTTTTGAATTGCACAAACTGAGTAGAATACTAATGAGTAATTCCTTTGCCGAATGGTACGTATATATAAGTATTGTATAGAATGTAGTTGTACTATCTCGTTCAAAAATTAATATTAAAGGTTTACCTCATAGCTTATCATGATGACAACCATTGAAAAGTAAGAATGCTTTTACGCATACGTACAATTTTGTTACCTCCAGTGACAATTCTTAGGAAACTTAGGGACTTCAGCTTTGGATGCTTTGGGGAAAATGTCACGAATTACAAAATAATTAATGTGAGTTATGTAACAAAGTTAGTACCTATGTAGGTAGGTACAGAAGTAAGCCCTCTGCTGAGTCCTTAAACATATTGTGGAATTAAATTATTCGTGGAAAGACTTGGTCAGATCGGTCCCCAGGTCAGGAAATATATATGTGTGTTGCAATGTATAGTAATTGCTATTAAAAAAGTAAGAGCAGAGTGTTTAAGTAGAAATGCATAGAACAATGAGTGCAGAATGCAAGTTTAGTTTGGTTACAGCTGGAAGAACTCAACATAAATAGCATTATAGAAGGCTAGGCACAACGGCGGAATGCCACATTAGATTGCTCTACTTACCGACCCGAATGAGTAATGGACAGTAATATACCGTTGGAGAGCTTGTTCTTCTTAGAGAGACACTTTAATGTTTTTATGGCCATGCTGGCGTGCAATTTAAATTTGTATGTATTGCTACTGCCTATGTGACAGATAGGAACCAAAAACCAAAAAAACACTGTAAATGTCAAAGGCACTGAAAGTGTCACCGGATCAAGGGACTCGAAAGTGTCCCTGAGGTATCTCATTTCAGCAAGCATTTTTAGTTTGCCAAAAGTTAATCAAGCAATTGAAACTCCCAGTGCCACTAGAATGACACGGTTTAATGGTCTATTTAACTTACCATAAGTAGTATTCGCTATCGCAAATAGTAATTTGCATTCTTCATTTTCGAAAGCCTGTTTCCACCTAGTATTACAGTTTGGAAAATGTTTCTGCCTTACTTTTTTCTGAATATTTTTCTGATATATATTTATTTTATTTGAATTTTTAGAGAATTTCTGACTATGACTGGATTTCGTAACGAATCGAAAAGAGTAGCCTAATCAAACTAGGGATTAGGGTTAGGGCTCGATTCACTGACATATTGTACCACCAGGCCCATTGGCCTGGAGTCATTTCAGATCTACTACATATTAATATATTTGATAGTATTGTATTGTGTATGTATTAGGAAAGTAAACTGCGATTTCTGGTGACTATGATACATAACTTAGAATTAAAGTCTTGTATAGTGTTTCTTATGTGCAATAAAGTTGCCAAATTGAATTTCGCCTTGGTATAGTGAGTGAGTAAATGTGTGTAATGTCTGCTGAAATGGACCATTGGCTACGTGTCTACTGTCTAGTATAGTTTGCAGTAATGATGATCCAATTGCCTTTAGTGTAGAATTCAGAATTGTACAGATAAACGGTCCTTGGGAGTAATTGAACACACTCACAGCGTTTGCGGTGACACTAACGGCACAATTTGGAATGTACACATTGCATTGTATACATTGAGCACAAAGGGCATTACAGCACATCAAAATGCTCGTCTTTACTTTACTTAACTTTACTAGGTACTACAATAGTGCTTTTCCCAGATAAGAAATTCTGTCTACATCTTGACGCTTCAAGCGTCGCTTCCAATCCAAATGCCCAGACATGCATGCCAGAAGCTACCCTTCGGCATTTCATGTTGAGGTGGCTGTTTACTTTTACTAGAATAAGTTTAGCTATAAGGAATAACAACAAAAGGAGAAAGCAGTCGGGCTGGTCTGGTCCGGGTCCAGTGTTTACAGGCTTTTGATTTTATTTAATTCTGTGTGCATTTGTTTGTTATTCTTCACAGGGAACGAGGAGATCCTGGATCATTCGGGTTCATTCCGCACACTCATCGATCCAAATCGGCGGAAACTAATACGACGAGCGAAGATGAAAAGTCTGCGTATTTCTGTGGCAATAGTAGCTACATTTCTTATTTGCTGGACACCATATTACGTCATGATGATCATTCTTATTTTCATCGAACCAGATAAAAACGTAAGCAACAAACTTTTGTCAACACAATAATAAAATTTTATGGATGTAATAAAACGGAAGCATCCAACGCTGCATTCGAGTTGGCCTGAGGTAGGAGGAGATTTACCAATACCATCAGCAGATCCAGCTTTATTCTAATAATAGAAAATAGATCTCTTTATATTCAATTTATGTCCAAGGTTCAATCACAATAAATAAAAGAGTGTCTATGTTGGCGTGATCTGTTCTCTTAAGCGGGTTCCGTAGAACAGCATTGAAGAAAACAATAATAATGCACAGAATAGAACACTGACCCAGAACACTAGCACAATATTGCGTCTTGCATCCTTAAATGGGATTCAATTCCCGAATTCATGTCATATTCTCATATACTATGTATGTATGCACACTACAATATACTTAAGTAGTTGCACTTTGTACGTGCCCAGCTATACACCTACATATCTGTATATAATATATATACACGACACGAGGATTACTATAGTTGACAGCTTAAGTACTTAGTTCAGAAGATCAACGTACTTTTTTCAATTCCCAAACGCTTACCAGAAAGAACCTGCCTGGGTTGCATAAGCAATTTAAGAAACATGGTCTTACTAAAAACAAGTTTTCTTCTATAAATTACTTCCGACACAATGCAATACTTTTTCTAATACACAAAAGTCTCTTAAGCTGCTTTTCTATTGTTACGGGTAAGAGCAGAATGCAGTAATAATATAAGTAATTAAGAGAACTGCAAGAATGAGCACTTGCAAAAGTTTTTCAATTTTGTTTGGATGCCTTATTGTAATAAGTAGTCCCAGGAGTCCTAGCCTCGAGCGTATTTGTATGTGTGGGTTATATTTATCAGTACATATTTAGCTAAGGCATATTTGCTGTAAGTGTGCATTTTTAGAACAAAAGAGGCTGCGGCTGTATGTACTTCCTGATGAATCTTTAGCTTAGCCATTGTATTATTAGGAGTGTACTTAGGGTACAGTACTTACATAAGGTATTTGTTTAGGAATGACTATTTGTATGTTAGAAAAAAGCCTGCTGTCTTTATTACAATTTTTTGTTAGATGAGCCATTACAATATTAGAAATGCCAAAAGGATTTGCAACAAAATGGGAAATTAATTATGTAGAAGAAGCCACGCACCTTCACTTTCCCCCTTGTCCTCCTCTTCTTTGAAGTGACTTTGTACTCTGTTTACATGACTAGCTCACTGCGTCCTATTTATTCCTGTCCTGTCAGTAGTAATAGTAAATACCCAAGTGCATAGAGTGAAGCTAACAAAATGCATGGCATATGTCAATATGTCATAGACATGTAAAAACTCTCAATGCCAAACTCTTGACTTTCCAGAATTTGCTGAATTCCTAAGGAAGAAAAGTGAGTTCTGTGTGCAAATGCCTTTTTCAACTTTTCCATTCCAATTCCTATCCTTTCTACGACAAAAAGAAAGCTAGGGGAATGGAATGCGTGAACTCTTTCTTTCTTTGTAATATGTATGCAATGGTCCATATATGCTCTTGCTCGATAGAACAGTTGGGCAAGGTTTTCTTCTATTCTCGATTCCATTGTAGATACAGATGTACTTTCTTGTGCATAGGTATGCTTTGCATGGCCATGGCCATATCCCGTAGCACACCTCGGGAAAAATCGTCTGCTCGTGAGTTTTAAAGATGATACTTCGCCTTTCTTGTCTCCCCGCCTTTCTGCATTCTTCCAATACCACCGTAAAATTCGTTATAGGCACCCCGGGGAATTTGTTTACTTTGTTTTTGTTTTGACAACATTTACTCGAACAGGATAACATGTACGTACCTTGGCTTTCTTTACCTGCTTCCTTTTTAAATACTTTCCAATATTTTTGAAAAATTTGAAAAATTTTGGAAGGTGAGTTGATAAATTAAAAACGTTTCGCCATTAGTAGAGCGAAAGAAAAAATGCAAATTCACCTTTAAATATTTCTTAAAGTATTTATTTTCGAGAGGATGAACTATATCGAATTTTACGTTACAGATATAGAAAAGAGAAAGTGTGCTGAAAATGTTGAAAAGCTACTTTCACATTACATACATACTTACTCGCACATCCATTCTTAGATCATCTGTATTATTCAATGCACGTTATCCTTATGTATCTGTGAAATGCCAGCTAGTCTACTTGAGTATACAGTAGCGGTAACCTAATGTATTTGGAATCTGGAAATCCTACATTACCCTATCCGTTTTGACAGCTAAGCCTTCGAGTAAATTATACTTTCATCTGTATTTGTCGCTTTAGGAACTTTGGAACGATGGATTGATAGAAACTTTCGTAACGCTACGCCTGATGTCTGCTGCGTATATGTACATATACAAATACATAATTCAACTTGTCATTACAAGGATAAACACAATATTTGCATTGCGATTGCGAGTAGTACATACAGTATGAAATGGCGATGTTGATCTTGACAGGAACACAAATATAAAAGAGCAAATATTAGACCGAAAGCAATATCGATAGCTTTATCTCCTTTAATTGAGATGTAATGTATTTGTGTACTTTTTATAATCAATTTAGAATGTACCTTGCCCAAAGATAATTTTGTGTTTACCGAGTATTGCTGGCCAATTAGGTCAAGGCATACGGCGTAGTTTAATTTTCAGGTAATTTGTCCCCAAAATGGATTACCTTTTATATGTCACCCATGCCCCGATGAACCATGGGCCTAAAATTGTAGATTATTCACATGAGTGAAGATTTGCCAAGTTAGAATTAAAAATTTAATTTATTCCATTTTTGCGAATATAATAGGTACTAGTAACTTTGCGTAAATATATGTGCAAACCATTTTACTGGATCCTACCGGAGCAATTCTACTAATTTATCTCCTTTAGGTATACTAGTATGGTGTAGGTTAACAAAGAAAGTTAGTAAACAATTAAAATTAAAAGTCCTATAATGTCCCTTAAACAAAGAGAGTGCTCGGAAGCTAAAGGTTATCTCCTAAAAGATAGTCCCAAGTGAAAACTAGGACATGAGCGTAGAAACTAATTTGATCCGACATTCTAAAAGCTCCATTGTAGAGAAACGACCATCCGTCTAACTTTTTCCGCTTTATTAGAGAGTTTTCGATCGAATCTTAGGAAATTGCGTTTTTGAAATTTAATTAAATGAGTTTGGTATTATCAGCTCTCAGAAAATGTTATTAAAAATGACATTGGTGGATAGGATACTGGAAAATTCATTTGTCCCATGGTGTGGGATGATCTGACATTATCTACGGCACTTCTGAGCCAGGTTGACGTGACTTTAATAATAATAATTGATCGTATTTTGAGAATTTACTACTTCTCTCTACTTGGCGAAATGCATGCAGAGTAGGCTTCCCCAAGTCCCAAGTGCCACTAGACTATAACTCTATATAGATAGGATGGAATAAGAAATAAGATTATAAAGCCCCAGAGAATGCACATTTCACGCAGAATTATTGCGTAGGCTAGGCACTATGATGGATATGACCCTACTACATAAGAAGGAGGATACTTGCTTGAAAGGGAACCTAATAGTAACCTACCTGAATAAATTTTATCCACCAGAACTACTATGGTAAACTATGCATTGCCATTACCAGCAGTTAGTCTCAAGTTTTCAACTTCGAAGTGTGACAGAATTAGAATTCGCTTTGGTTATGGCAGTTTAGTGGTGTGCAAACAAGATAGTAGTGTAGGGCCTAGGGGGAGTGTGACATCGCATAAAAGCTGATTTATTTCCCGAAATACCTATAGGAATGTATTATAATGTATTTGCATTACATTACGGAAAGTAAACTTAAATATGAACTGTGTTTGTATTGTGACTGGCTTAGGGTTGTCAATCGTAAAACCTTGCACAAAACCTGTTCTTTCCGTCAACACAACAATGTGAAACTTTCTTCGCTTCGCAGTACTAGTCAAGTAAATATTTATAAGTTGAGAAAGGCGCTTCCTTGAAAAAAGTAAATAAGAGATCCTAGTTATTATTATAAAGTTTTATATAACAGCAAGCATCATGGATAAACTACCAACAAGCAAATGCAGCCTCTATAAGAAAAATGCTGTCGTTATTGAATGAAATTAATGTTTTTTTTTTCCAGTATATTAACTAACATTAGCAAATGATCCGAGTTGAGAATGCACTGTTTGTAAAAGTATTTACCTAAAACTTATTAGCAACAACGTTCTGCATTACATGGTATTTGCGTCTGCACTTTGACATTTGCCAATAATGTACGGTCTTTGAGTTTCTATTCCACTTTCTACGTTCAAACTCTCATTAGTATGATTCAGACGTATGCTGTGTAATGTAGTAAGAAAAGAATCTGTAATAACATAGCTTGCAACAACTTTCCAACTGAAAATCCGGGAAAATCTTAATGTAATACAGTAGAGCGAATTCATTATACCTAATAGGGGACACATTCTTAAGAAAAGGAAAGCCTTAATATTTAGGAGAAAGTTATGTTTGGAAAAGATTTTTTGCCTGCAACATTTGGCTGTTACTGTTTCCATTTGTAGTGGTGGTATAGAGTTTGTTCTAAGATAAATATAGTACACATACGACAGTAAGTAACAAGTAAACTTCTGTAATTGCAACTTTTTTCTTTCTTTTACAGCAAGCAAGTGAAGACCTGCAATCGGGGATATTTTTCTTTGGGATGTCGAACAGCTTATTCAACCCTGTAATCTATGGAGTGTTCCATTTGTGGAAACCAAGAAGGAAAGAACTTCAAAGGTATCAACATTTTTCTTACTTGTTATCAGCTTCCAACTTCCATTTCAATGCATGTATTTCATACTAACCAAATCTTTCAAATCTTAGTAAATATATTGATTTCTCTTGGTGCTAAAAATAATTCTTCAGTAATGGTTTGTGTGACATTGTGCGTATGATGTGTGCAATACTAATAAACGGTGTACGTGTGTTTCCATTAATTACAAATACCCAGAACTCGGATTGGCTACCCTGACCCTCTATAGCATATCTATAGGTTACAAAAACCAATAAATAATTTTGACTACTTTTCATGCTTACTTTCCAATCTAAACGCGATACTACAGCCCTTTACACAGGTACATTCTTTCAAATAATGTCTCTCTGTGTCTTTTTCGTGAAGTAGCTACCTAGTTGAGCTTTGTTTATGTTCGCTTAAGGATGCCCTAATTTATTATTGTTACTCTTCTGTAGAGCTTCTTTTTTGTCTGTTGCTATTTTTTAATACCTACGTAGTAGCTGCGGGTACAAGAACATTTTGATGGCAAATTAATATAATTTTAGAGTAACATTTTGCGTGTAGTATGCATTTTATAGTAAACAATACTATAGCTATGTACTGTAGATGCAATTGATTCAATTAACTAATTTTTGATAATAAACTTTCATAATTGCAGAGGACATTCCAGTCGCAAGACATTCCTGACCAATTTAAGCTTTCAACGACAGCGGTCGTCGGGGATGATGAGTGTAAACGGCAATTCTATCACTAAGAAAACCACTGGGAATGGAGAAGTGATCTCAAATGGTAATGGCAAGCCGGCAAATTCTGATGGTGTCAATTCCAGAGCATCGTCTTTAAAGCATAACCACACCCAGAACCTTAACTATAATGAAAATGGGAATGGTAATGGCAACGGCAACACTAACCACAATAACGTCAGCAATCACCAGTGGAACAATGGTAATGCTCCTTTATCCGAACGTGAGGGACAGACTGTTATATAGTGGTAAAAATATAAAAATTCCTAATTTTTAAATACGCACAGTTTGTAAACTAAATACTGTAAATCATCTACATAAGAATAGATGAATCAATATGTTAGATTAGGTACATGACGAAGATAAACTGGAGGAACAATAATATCTCTATATTTATTAATGTATAGAATTACAACATTAAGAATAAGAACAATTACACAGTTACCTTTTAAAAACGAAAAATGTGAAATCTCAGGAAAAATGAACAAAGTTCCAATGTTCCATATGTGTTTGCTTAGGTTATAAATAAATAGACGTTTAATATCTATGGCTAGACTAGTTATATATTATACTTGGTTTGTGTTTTATGTTTTGTAAAATGTAAACAACATTGTGAAATAGTTGTACTAGAAATGAATGAAGTTAATCTCCACGTTTTATTAAAAGGTGAAACAGAAGGTTCTGAATAATTAAGCTAAGTTGTATCTGTAGTAAGGTGAATTAGAAGATATAATATAAATTCTGATGCCATTTCTCACTGGCATTAGTGATATTGACAAAAATGATATTTTACGAAGAACTGAATTTCATCCTTTTTAGGAAGAACTATTTACATTCTGGAAGAGTCTTGAAATAGAAACTCAGAAACTTTACCCACAGACTGTTTATTTTGCATTGTTACTAAGTACGTATCACCTATAGATGTGTATTTTGCAGATCAATGTTTTTATAATGTAAGTATAGGTGCAGTTTTATTTAAAATTCACTATTCATTTGTTAATTACTAAAGATGTATATGTGAGAAGGAGAAACACATGTTGATACATTTGACCATCATATCCTAAATCCTAAGTAAATGAATCTGAAATTATAAATGAGGGATATGGAAACTTACACAGAATGCGACCAATCGTTGTGAGAAAAACTCAATTGATACTTTCTCCTTTGGGGAACATCTTTGCTGAAGTTATTTGGCAATGTTGTGTTACGATACGATAAAATACGCTTCTGCTAGGTTTCAGTGGTATTTTTGACTTTACTCAGTATACTCTGTATACATATTTACTCATTTTATGCTTATTCAGAGGTGTTTTTGACATTTTCTTTATATTTTGGGATAATATGATAATTTTGTTTGACACAAGTTATATGTTTGAAACTGGTATTGATTAGGAGAAAGTTGTGATGTTTTCTGAAAATAATAGTAAGATAGTATAGTGTAAATATAAGTATAAATTAGCATGTACTATCTAAATATCTTAGCAGTACTTGCATTAAAAGTGTAGTTTTCTATTTTTAGCCAAAAATTTAGTGTAAAAGTAAAATTTGCATGTCTACGTGAGCCATGTGTGGAATAATAATAAAAACGTCGACTGCAGCTATCAACAAAACAGAGTATATCACATATTGTGAATGAATTGAACAAAACACATGGTACCATTTTTATACGAACAATATATCCTAGAAACCCGAACTTGATTTTATTGTAATTTAAATCACAATTAATAAGTAATTTTGGACTGTACCTGTTGAAGAAGCTGTGGATAACTAAGTAAGTATGCTGTACTGGGTACAGGATACAATACACGAACAAGTCCACAAACTAAATCCAAACCAAAGATATACATGATGTACTTTCTCCTGTGCTTTCTCCTTACTTAGAGATAAATGGGAAAAGCTGGTTGAGATATAAGAAAAGTTCCCGTTTGGATTTGCTCCATTTAAAGAAGTTTTTTACCTATACTTATACTTCTTACACACATTACACAGTGTCTCTAAACTTATTATAGTGTGTGTAGGTAGTAAGTAGATAGGTATGTAGGTACTACTTCATGCAGTATAAGTATAAAATAAAATATCCTATCTTAACTATTGGGTAATGCAGTTCTGTATTTTTCTAGTCAACAGAATTTATCCCTTTACGGTTACGACACAAATAATACTATATGAAAATTGATTGTGAGTCGAGTACATACACATTTTAGTATGTGACAATACGTATATGTAGGTAACATTGAAAAATTAACTCTCTACATAAAAATAGAAAACTAAATTGGTAAATACTACATAAATAATGGAACAAGTTATATATATAATTGTAATGTAAAATTGGTGGTGTTTCCTCAAAGTTTCTATGTATGTTACATGGTATAAAGTAGTGTTTAAAATATTTTCTATGTAGTACAAATAAAAGTTTATTAGATCGATCCTTTGAATATTGCCTAGGTATGTACAAATACAATTGATCATAAAGTTGTGTCACTTTAAAAGTAAACATACATGAGTGAATAAATATCTGTTGTTTGTTACCTACTATTGACTTTTTCATTGAAATTATATTTTTATTGGTTGCATTGCATAATATCCCTAGTTGGCCTAAACCACTTTCACGTGTTTTAAGTAAAAACAGGTAGGTGCCAATTAAATTACACCAAGTAACACAATAACAATAACAAGTTATGGCAAACAAAGATTAAGAAACTTACCCAACACAATTAAATCATTTATGAAAGTGACTGCGACAGTCGATACTAGTTGAGTCGAGTTCAAGGCAGGGTTCAGGGATTTCAAGAAAGCATCTTCAATGTCAACTAAACTGCCTATAAATTGGGTTCGCTACCTGAAAAGTACAATAACACGGCGTGGGTACAATTTACATTGGAAGTTGCCTTTTTATACTTTATAGAAGCTTTTGTAACTAAAACTATGATTAAATATGATCCATTTAAGTCTTAAAAGGAATATCTGTCATAATATGGCAACATCAAGATACGTTTTTCCAATGAATGAGAATGGTCCAAAGCATATTTTTATACAATGTTAATGAACTAAGAAATGCAATGCTATAGCAATTCACATTCAACAGAACATCTGAGCTTGACCTTAATAAATCTGTACCATTTGTACCATAATATTGCCATAATAATACCATAATGTACCATAATGTTATTAAGTACTAAATAAATGGTATTTAGCAGAACTCATTCACATCAAAATCAAATCTTATCAAGAGCTAAATGGGTCACTGAACTGAAATCGAGTACTGGGTGGAACGTAGCTGATGGAAAAATAAGCTGTTTCTATGTAATACAAAAGCAATTTAAGTGGACGATTGATCTAAAAATAAAAAAATGCAAGTGAAAAGCTATTATTCTTTTCTATTAGAGTATTAGTGAAAGTAGACCGGCTAGAGATACAATATGACAGGGCAGGATGTCCACAATATTATGTAATATATATGTATGTAGTTATGTTATGTGTGCAGGTTTTATTTCATTTCCTCGGAGAGCACATTGCGTTTCGCAGCATCTGTTACTTTCAAAGTCACTCAAGGCTTAAGACCCAACATCGTTCTAAATATTACATACGAGTCTTATTCTAGTGTGGAAGCAACGAGAAAGGAGAGGCATATTGAGAAAGGATTTAGTAATGCGTCTTCTGTACGGAACAGATATTATGAAAAATCCTTTTTGAGACTCCAGTCCAGATTCGAGGTGCCTGCTAGCGTTTAAACGGGTCAGTCACTCTGTATTACCATTACTACAAGTAATCCAATACTCTGCTTGCAGAAATATTTTTTCTTCCCATTAATGCAATAAGCACATTATATATACGTATCACATCACAGACATACATTCGTCCTTTTATTTATAGCTATATTATACTACTAAGTAGAGTAGGCAATAGGATATTTGCCAGTTAAGTGGCTGCACTATTATATTACTATACTGTGTCATCTCACCATGCGCCAAGCACTGCACACGCACTCACCCCATGACCGTGCTCCAAATCGGTCAATACTAAGCTATATGTTAACAGAAATTAGTTGTGAGTAGAATGTTCTGTAAAGTTGAATGATGGCAGCAATTTTGTGTCTGTCTGCTATTTTATCTGTCATCTGTAAACGACTTATTTAACATTCAGGGAAATTGATTTCCAGAAATCTTATGAAATAACGAACATTTCATGAATTGCCAATTCAATTTTAGACAAACTTCAATATAGTGTACTTGATTCCCCTTCTGTTGACTTTATGTATTCGTATTTCGTAGTATTATCAAATTGTATTACAGACTCAACACTCTGTAAATGATAAAACAAATATTTGTACATTAGTAGACAGTAGACACCAAAGCCCACAATAAAAGGCATATCAGGCTGACTGCTTGACATGCACTGGAATATTAAATCCTATTCGTTAGAAAAATAGGTTAGTCAACAAGTTAAGTATATCTAATGCCATGAAATATGAAACGTCGTAATTTAGTCACCTAATTATTATGTACTAAGTGTTGAGTTTTATATAGAGCGATAAAATCATAAGGACTTACAGGGAATTCTGAGAACTCGTTAATTAGTGAATAAACCGGAATTCAAGTATTATTTCCCTGACTGCACATTGCAGCAGCAGCTTCAGCGAATAGATTTTATCGCTTTCTCCAATTTCCACACCCATCCTCCCGACTTCATAATGCTAATGACTAAAAGATAAGGGTTCCCTCCTTGAAATCATGAAAATGAAATCTCCCAATTAATGAATACGAAAGTATATAGGCATATGGCTGCTAAATATACTAGCATGTAGAATAGAATAGGTAATCACTGTGCACATAGTACACAATAGCCTCCATGTAGACTTTTTTGACTAGGAACTATACAAAACTTTAATTTTTTGCTTCAATTCCAGAATTTAACGAAGATAAAAATTATGATCAGACATAGTGCACACTTATCTTGACGACTTACATATAGATAGAAACTACAAACCTAGTGGATGCAGCACTATGTGATTACCTAACTATCCCATATTCATTTTCGCCCTTAAGTCAACTTACTAGTACTTTATTTAATAGAGACCATTAGTCTGTAGTCTCGGTATTGATTGGGATAAAAATAACTTTAAACTAACTATACTATACCTTGTCTATTTACCTTTGTCGAAGATAAGTACAAGGATAAGGGTGACGTATAGGTACTGGTTTTCCAATTCTATTCACAAATTCAAAAACATGTGAAGCTATTCCCGGAATCTAAATAGGTATTAATTCTAAATATTCAGGGAATGGCGAAAGCCGCCATGAAAGAAACAATGCCCAACCTTTGTTGTGTAATTCATTTGTTTTTGAATGGATTGATAGGAGTAGCTGAAATAATTATTTCCCTATGTTGCATTTAATATGGGCATCTTTCTGTATTACAGATAGTTGAGTAATACTTGAACACCTGCACTTAGCATCCGTATTTCAATATCACACACATATTAAACTATAGGCACTATAAGAAAGTAGTCCCAGTGATATTGTATGATTTTTAATTTTAATTCATCATAACATAACAATGGAACATCAACGTTTTCAAAATATTCGGTTTGTTCCCGTGTGAATAACCCTTAACAAAACATCTCAGCCTAAAATAGCTTATAACGAGGTAACAGTTTATTACACCCACACCATGAGACAAAGAAACATTTATGTACAATTTAAAAGCGAAGTGAGAGTGAAAAGCAACTATAAGTTAAAAACGCGTGTGTATGACATCAAAGAAAAATCACACGGTTAAAATAGGAGAGTGTAGTTTTCTGTTTCAAGTACGTTTATTGCAATGGTTAAGTTTGATCATTCAGTGGAACGACACCATAGGTAGCACAACTTGTTTAAGGATACAATGGATTCAATGACATTTAATGTAACACAACACAAAGTATCAAATTGGGTAAGGTGTTCTATGAGCATCTGTTTTATCTTTTTTGCGAGCATTAAACTATGCTTCCGTTATCATTTAAATTTGACATCAATACCTAACGGTAAGGTTACCTAAGTTAAGTTATGAAAGTTATATATCCTCAATTTAATGTCAAAGAACTTACTAGGCTCCTGAGGGTTTCATTCAACTTATTGGTTCTTTTGTCTTTTGACAAGCAAAGGGAATTCGTGAGGTGGAGACCAGTAGAAAGCAGATTTGTTTGTTTGCGTAATGAAACATCTACGCAGTGAAAGCACTTTCCCACAGTCGGAATTTGATAGAGGAAGAAATATGAGTTATATCATTATATTTATTTCAGTAAAATTTCCAGGAAATTTTCATTTGATGTACTTAGCAACGTTTTGAGTATATTTATTTAGCAATTTTAGTTTGCTGAACTAATTAGCACCTGGAAATCGATGCTTTTAAGATTAGTCTAACTTTACACTAGTAAGACTACAGAATTTTCCTCAGGAATTAAATGTGTATTGGTAGTAGGCTGTTGAAGACCCAGCAAATGCATTCTGAATCCGCCTTATTGTACATTTAATGCCAAAAGAAATATTGTGTAGTCATAAGTTTGTATATATACTAAATAATTTCTGAACCAGAAAGTGTCCAGGAAAAAGTCAGACCGTAAAAAGGAAAACCAGGCAGGAAAGTCGACTCTAGGAGACCGGAAGACATAGAAATCATTTTTCCTTGTAGCTGAAAAAGTTTGAAAAGGATGTCTTCATGTCGGAGGAAAAGCATTATAATCTGATAACATCATTTAACATATATGCGTGCTTGAAATCCTTAGGTAAATACAGAGATGTGATATATTTTTGCTGTTCTACTAGTAAAAAATAGGTTCGTTCACTAGTGTATATATGCATTATGATTAAAGGAAGGAACCACACAGTTGAGATTGTGGGACTACCCGAAAGTACAATAACTTTTGTCTGCCTACAATGCAAAGCTGTCACTGTCATCTGTCAAGTAAGAAAGCTTATCACGTCACACTAGTGCAATATCTATTTATGCTCTGTGGGATATACATAAGTAAATTGTATTCTACTTGTATTCATTGTACAACAGACAGACTATTGACTATACTCCACTGCAGATTTGTTCAGCTTAACAAAAATATGCGGGGCACATTATTCAATAGCGTATAGTGGTCGCTCACAGACTATTAAACTCACGTTACTGTCACCTGGGAATTCATGCCATTACATTGCATTATTGAAATCATTTTGGCTTAGGGTAGGAAAGACTGATACACAATTCTACCAGTAAAAGCTAGTGAAGTAATTCGAATTGCATTTTACATAAATACATAAATACACTTATATACCTAATCCTTAAACTTGATGCATAATACTATTACTATAGTATGTGCACTGCAAAAAATATGTATAGGTAGATATCATTTATATGTAGGCTATTCTTCAAATTCTCTACTCTCTTTCTGGGAAGGCTAATCGCTATACTGCATCAAAATTGCCACTATTTCAGTTTTGTCAAAGATGTCTCATAAAACCATAATCCCATGGGAATAAAATAGAAGCATTCATTATCGTACACACTAAGTCTTTCTTCAATTTCACCGTCCATCCGATTATAAGCCTTCTATCTGTATTTCCCTGTCCATGTGTATTCTACAGTGAGATCGCAAAGATTATATGGATCGTAGATAATTATTTAATCAAACTACAAGCTATTTATTAGGACAAATACAATAAGTTGAGTAATGCAATAAGTACATTGATTCACCGTACATTTAGTTACAACTCTCAACTAAAAGTTACAACTTTCCCTGTTTCATAATCACTGATAATTGTCAACATTTCCGAGTAGAAATTATTACACACCCTGCTTTTCTCCAGAGTGGTTTTGAATAGAAATTGAAGCATCATAATCAGGTTGATATTCTGTCAGCCAAAACAATATTACGTCACCGTCTTTAACTCTTATATCGTCAACCCCTGAAAAAACAATGACATTTAAATAAATAAACTGCTGATACGACGCATGCAAAATTAAATTGCAGTTTTTTGTTGCAACAAAAATGATTAAGTACATGCATACATGCTACTCATACATAACATTTGCAAATACATAGGTAAGTATATGAATACAAAGGTTTACTCTTTTCCGTTCAGACATAATGGTAATAATGTGACATACCTTTCTCCAGTAGAAACTTTTGGGTTGGTGGCACATTTGGGTTAGGAGAAACGGGTAATCGGTAAACCATCCAGAACAAATTGTCGATGATGTTGTCTTCCACACCTCCAATAGAAGAAATATATTTTCCGAAGTCATGTTGACTAAATTCAAATCTAATGGAGAATAAAATAACTCAAGGAGCTGCTGTAATTTTATTTGTAAATACTTATGTAGTAAGTCTTAAAATCTAGTTTTAAATTAAAATTTTACTGAAAAGAAGGGTCCCCTAAAGCTGCATGTTCCATTACAGTAAATAAAGTTGCATTGTCAGGTACGGTAATTCGTAGCTGATTTTTTTCCGCTGTGTTCGCATTGGGATGGCTCCAGACGTGATACTGTACTCTTGCGGAGGGGTAAGCACCTATGCATAAAATAATACTGATATAAACTTTCCTTTAGCAACAATTCTATTTATGCAGAAAACTAAAACTTTCCCTTTAAAGTGACAAAAGGTTCTAAGGTCTTCTGTTCCTTACCTTTTAGTTTTAAGGCCAATATGATTGTTGAAACAAGACATCCTATGGAGAGAGCTGACAGGAATACTAAAGCGATTAAATACTTTCTGTTTTCATTTTTCTTTGAAGTGGGGAAAGTCAAAAATTGAGCAGATCCTGAAAAACTACAAAATGTAACACGTTGTACATTATAAGTAAGAAATGACTAAATGACAAACTACATCAATAATACTTAAGTACTTATGTCCATATACTTTATGGAGTAGAATAATGTTTAGTATCCAATTAAGGATATAGGTAATCCTAGTATTATTATGCCTTTTGATCCATGTAGAAAAAGTTGAATAAGTAGGCGTATTAGTAATATTAGTACTTATTTAATCGGCTAGACTAAAAGGCACACCCCACACACCTCTGCGGGTTGTGCCTTTTAGCCTGACCGTTTATTTAACGTCTTGACCAGTTTTATTTGTAAGTAGCTATACCTGGTTTCGTCAGAGCTTTTGCCTTGTAAATGTGGCATTCTAATGCAATAAGAAAAGTTGAAGTATTTTGTTGAAGAGACTGTAATATATTAATATAATGAACTGATTTCTAGTGAACTATGTAAAGTAATGAAACGGGAAGTCTAACCCCAAAACGAGCCACACAAAACGTTATGCAAATTCAGCTAAATGATAGTCGATGCAAATAAATGAGTCCAGTCCACTACAAACAGTCAAACAAGCGACCACATTTTGAACTCGTGTTATTTACTTTTATGTGACTTGCTGACAGTTGCTTTTGCAGATTGAAACTGTATTAATATGTTATCGCGAAATGATAATGTAATCACTACGTAGAAATTAGCAAATAAGGAAATACTGTGTTATTTGTCTATTCCCTTTGATATGCTTGCTTGATACATTCCAACCTTTGTTCTGGGAGGATATTCATAAATATAACCTACCTATAAAAGTGTGCATACTACATTGCATGCGATGAAATTGCACATTTCAAGTGACAAATCGATGAATGCCTATTGACAATTCCATTATATGTGCAATGTACTCCAGCCATAGACTCCAACTGCTGATTGCAGCTACCGCATTGTCTGCACTCTGTTCTGCACTCATAAAATCAGATCACATCATCATATTATATATTATTTTATCATAGTAGGTAGTATGCAGAAAATCATTGTTACATAACTCAATTGGGTTCAACGACAGTGGGATGTGTAAATATCCTCCAGTTTTCCTAACAGTGCACACGGGAGCCCGCACAAGGCTAAAGGTCTCAAGTCAACTGGCATGACAATTTAAAAGATACGTACAACGTACAAAAGACTACCAGGGTTACCTATTTACCTTAGAGTTCAATTTTGTACTGGCATTGTTGCCTTTGTGCCAAAAAGGCATTGATAAAATGATGAATATCCCGCTGAATAATAATAGTAACGAAGAAATGAGTCTTAGCCAAGCGGAAGAAAGTTATTATGGATCAGTGCCCAAGTTTACGAAAATGCATTGCATATTAAAAGATCAGTTCCATATAATTAACAAAGCCTATATGCCTATATACACTGATAGCTGAGACGCTGCGAGACAATGTGGCAAAGGAAGTTAGTTGTGGTAAGATTAGAAGAAACGCGAGCTTGTGTTGAATGAAAATAATAATGAGACGACGACAATTTCTCATCTCCGCCCGGAGCACAAAGATATCTGTAGAACGCACACTAATATACATTGACATCAGGTTCCGGTCGTCTATGCAGATAGTCTTCCAATAATCAAGGGATCCATAATTTACACCATATAAAGTATTTGGCAGCCATGTGTCGTATCGTATCGTATGACGCATATTTTATTTGAATACCTATCTGGATCAGGTTACTCCTACAACATCAAACTTGAACTTTAGCCTTCGCATGAAGCAAATGTAGTTGCAAGCTTATATTTTTCCATTTATTACGCCTAAAGCCTGTGTATAGCCCTATTGTGCTATATAAGATACAGTACAGTGAGATTTTTGAAGGTATTCATAAGGAGAGTGTAATGTATATTTCGACTTCGTTGCAATAATAGCAACTATTTGATACAATTCGCTAACACACCAAATCACACCTGATGCTATAAAACCAGTACATCAGTTTTATAGCATCAGGTGAACCAGGGCTTGACAATGTTGGCACAATGTCATAGTCATGATATATTGAGGCACAGTTTTAAGTTAAGTCTGTGTTATAGAAAAGCAATATTGTATACTCGCAGTTTGCTTGGTCTTTAAATTGAAACTCTTTTAGAAGAAAGTTGGCATTGCCAATTGCCAACTGACAATGGGCTCACGGTTGGAAGATCTTGAATGAATTAGGGACATGCTACCCACCATGGTGCCAATTAGTCTATTAAAATGGCCTTTATGGCTACTTCCGAATTCGTGTCCCGCATTTTCCATCCGATTAAGTATGGAGAATACAATAATTAGTTTGTCAACCTTGTCGCCCATCTAGCTCCTGTTTAAGTAGCAACCTTTATCCTAATAAATTGTTCTTGTCAAGTCACCTGAAATAATGTCAAATTGAATCAAAGAAACAGAATACAATATCTATTGTTATGTATATCTACCAATGAATTATTAATTATCAACCCTAAACTTCAACCATTGCCTACCTACTAGTACCTACACTGACTGATGCGCTCAACTATATAGATGACAGTAGATAGTGCCCTGTTTTTGCTAAATTGCCACCGCAGCGTACCCAGTTTCTTCAGGAATATTATCCTAGGGAAGGAAAAGCTGCTCATCTGCATCCCCTATAAATGGAGATGCGATCCCCACGATTTTGGGGAGCTTTTTGGGACAACAATAAGTTTTTAGATGAATTTTTTGGTTTGTTACTTATAAAACATGTGGTTTAATTTTATTCCTGTCAAATCAATAACTCTTTGAAGGTGGTTACACTATTGAAATTAAGGACAACATTAATTTAAAATAAAATGTGCAGCAGTAGCTACTAATTAATGCTATATAAGTACATAATACATACGGTAGTGCAAAATGCGACGATCCTGAATCCAGGGTGTATGATGAAAAGTAAATAGAAAATGAACATCAGCAGAGAAACCACTTAAACTTTGATAAGAGTATACATAATAATAAGCGTACTTTTTCTCTGCTGCCTTCCTTATGTAAGCATGAAATTTTGGAGCTGAACTTATGATTTATGCTATGTGCCTTTCTTTAATAACTTTCGTTGCATGACATTTAATATTCCTTTTCCTTTGATGGTTCAATTAACAAGACCATACAATTTAAACATTAGCAGCCATACGAGATGCAAACATTGTTAGTTCATGCGTTTTGCTTATGTTCGTAGCTCGTACTTCGTGCCATTATGTGCACACGAAGCAAAAATATGGACAGACTGGACTGAAATAACTACTACAAATATATTATGGTATTTCCCCATAAAACCAGTTAGTAAAGCATAGCTACTAATTATACAAACGGAGCATGGCATAACAATTGCAAACAGATCAAGCGGCCTTTGACCCTTAAGTTCTACTTGTATAAATTCTACAATTAAAAATACTTGTACAAAATTAGCATTTTCCATCTCAAAGATAAAAACATTTCTGAATTAAAGCCCATATACTTTGATATTGTCCCTACCGTTGGCCTACATAGTAGTTGGTCATTATCATTTGCAGTAATCATCATTTCCGTCACACCCACACCATTAAATTGGATTTCAATGTTAGAAAAATTATGTACGTAGTACTGTAGTAGCGCATTGACAGAATTTATTTATCTATAGAAATGCAGTGATGACGTGAGCATGAATGTTGACTGGAACTGGAGGACCCTGGAGGCGTGATGAATCTCTCACATTAGTCAGCAATTCCAAAAGCATGTGAATGTGAATGTGCAGCAGAATCCAGCACCTGGGTGTTTCTGATGGTGAAATGAAATGTGTGATCCCATTAATCTGAAAATATGCTTTTACAGTAATCCGACGAGACGAAGCACCGAATCCCAATGCAGTTTTGTTTTTCATTTTCTTCTATCAAAAGAAAGTCGAGGCTAAAGTATGCATATGCTGGAAGAACTGGATGTATAATCTGCTGAAAGGACTTTCTCCTCTTGCGATCTAGTGATATATCTACAATTCACATGCTCAAATTCCCACACCGTATTCCAACACGGTACATGTTGGGATATGGTTTAGTTCGCACATAATTGGGTGCAGAAATATACAGATAGTCACCAATGCCAATAAGCACTGTGTATACAGTTTTATGTGTGAGCGAGCAGAAATGTTTGAATGATTTACCTACTTTAGTCAGCTACAGTTGTTGCTTGTTACAAATGGGTATTAGCTTTTGGTTAACTCCTGAGTGGCAGACGTACTGAAGGAGACAGGCACTTGTAATTTGAGATTCAACTGGGCCAGTTACTATTTATAAAGTAATACAAGTTATAGTTAAGTTATGCTGAGTTTTCTATTGCGCAATATACTCCATGTCTCCACTACTTTGGATATTTTGATGCTTTAGGTTGCACAATCCTAACACTTTACAGATATCCGTATGGAAAGGTGACTAAGGCAGAAATGTAGGCTAAAGGGACTACTAGGGAATAACCTTGACTTCTCTCACATGTCTTTAATAAAGCTATGTACTACTAAAGCAATATTTTTCATTAATGATTAAATGGAAATGGTGAGGAAGGGTCCTATACGTAGAATACTGCAATGTGCACATTGAGTATTTATGGGCGCTGTAGATGGACGGTTTGTGATCCATTCATTCTCAACGAATTGTTTATTGAGGAAGGGTATTGTGGAGTTGAAGGCAGTCAACGTGGTGAAAGCTGCCTTGTGTGAGTGATTTATTTAACTTTTGTCATTGTTTCCCTCGAAGGAGTCAAATGCTTCTGTCTTAATATTTTCCCCAAAGATATTTATTATGCCGTTGTTCAGTTTCTGCTGCGCACTTATAGTACTTACTTAGTACCATGACCATAACTACACACTTGAGAATTGTACCTATGGCTGCAAAGAATACATATACCCAATACTATGACATGAACATTTATTTATATACGTAGAAGTAACTTATGAAACTGTTTATAAAGATGGAACACTAGCAGACTGTGTTGGCTTTGAAATATTTTACAAATACTAAAGAACATGATCATATCATAAGACATGGTGACCCACCCAGATATTCAAAGCCTTTCACATACCAGACTCACATAATTCAAAGGGTTCCGAGAAACTTCAGCCAGACTAGAATTTATGCCATGGTACTGCATAGCCCATTGGATTTTACTGCCCCAATTTTTATTCTACTAAATATCTAGCTAATAAGTGCATGAACTTTTGTTGTCTGGCCATACTGTCACTAAAGGGTCATTTTATTGTAATAAAAATTGTTATCAATACGTTGTACTTTAAGTACTAAGTTAAGACTACCTACTATTTAAGTGGGTGTAAGGCTGTATGGAAGGGGACAGTGACGTGGGCGAGGCTTAAAGCTATCATGACAGAAACTATGGTTCTCAGCCTGGTTCTGGTTAGTCTTTCAGGAAGCCAATTCAAAGGCCCATGTCATTGTACCCATGGTATTCGGTATAAGAATTATCCTTGTCAGGTAATTGTGCATTGTGGCTGATCCATATGAAAGCTAGAAGACAAGTTTCACTACATACATTGGTACCTACCTCCGTAAAATGTAAGTTGTCAATAAGCACACACTAAACTACTGACAAGTAGAATCGAGACGGAATTTAGTTTCAGAAGCACGTTTCCAGTTGGATTTACGTGATTACATCACCATCATAGTACTTTGCCTTAGTTTTACTCTTTTACTATGTGAACTCTCATCTGTGCACAGAAATAATAGTACTAGAAGTTACTTGTAGTTCTATGGAGCTCTAACGATGTTGCAAGGGAGAACATGATTTGAAAAGGGAATATTTTTACTAACTTTTGGAATTGAGACTCTGGAGATTTCTAATACTTTGAACCCTAACCTTTCCTGACATGATCTTTTACTATATTATTAAATAAAGTATAAGAACACACTAGATTTTGCCTCGCCTCGTACTAATTATTACTTTATTTCCAACTTTCATGAAAATACTGACAAATCTTGCAATTAGATTTCCATAGTTTCACAATAAAACGCAAAACTATGCATACGGCAAACTGCAAACAAAGGAAGGTCACCTTGTGCTCTACATTACTCAACTAATCCTGAAGAATATTTTTTGGTAATTTCTAGGTTAGAATATTCATAATAGTCACAAAATTTCTCGTCTAAATGTCTCTATCCGAAGAAAGATATGTATACCCTAAAGCTCGACGTTGCCCCTGCACTATAGATAAATATCATGGGAAATCTGTAAGTTGATTTTATAAATAAATCAACGCAAATAAAAGCAATGTGCTACCATTTACCGTCCTAGCATCTTATAATCTTAAACTTAATCTTATAAACTGCTAAATCCTAAAATGAATTAGGTTCCGGATCCTTACCGCTGGTTGGAAAACCCAGAAAGCGAAGACACAAAAACTTTCGTTGCAGAGCAAAATAAGCTAACAGCGAGTGTTTTGCAGCAATGTCCATTCCGAGACGATATCAAGAAACAACTCACTCAGTTTCTCGACTTTCCAAATATATTTTGTCCAAGCAGGGCAGGAAACAATATATTTTACTACAAAAATTCTGGGTTACAAAATCAAAAGTGAGTTTTCTTATTTACATTAAAGAAGGAATATTTAGCTCCCAAAATTTGCTACTTATTATATTATCTTTAGTACTTATGGCTTTAGTGTAGAGTTAATCAACACAAAACTTTTAGTCATTATTGTATTCTGGTATACTGACTTATTACGATTCCTAGAGTTCTCTACGTGCAAGATCCCTATACAGGAAACTTTAAAATTGTTGTGGATGCGAACACATTTTCTGAAGATGGAACGGTTGCTGTCACTGGTCATTCAGTTTCGCGAAGTGGTGAAATTGTTGCATATAAAGTGTCTAGAAGTGGTTCCGATTGGGTTACCATACATTTCAAAAATGTTACTACCGATAAAGATCTTTCAGACTTCTTGAAAAACATCAAGTTTACCAACATCAGTTGGACTCATGATAACCAAGGAATATTTTATACGGTTAATACCTGGTGGTTCAATTTTCAATATATTGCCATACTGCTCTAGTTATTTAAAGTTAATAGTATTGGGCTTAAGTTAAAGAATCTGTATTTTTTGCAATATTCCTTAGGCTTATCCCCAGACAAAGGAAACCCCTACAGGAGCAGAAGTAAGCGCTTTAGAAAATGCGAAAGTTTATTACCATAAACTATTCACAGTTCAATCCCAAGATATTCTCATAGCAGAATTCCCAGAAAATCCCCGTTGGATGAGGTAAATAACTACCTGAAATTCTGAAAATTACTACATTACCACATACAATTACAATACAACTGCCAAGCTAATTGTAACTATTCCATTATTCCATTCTACTAATAGCAGGCCACAGGTATCTGATTGTGGGAACTATCTGATAAATGCTGTTACTGACGGTTGTCAATACAATATGGTCCAGATTGCAGAAATCGAACTACCTTTAAAAAATGAAAAGCTAGACTTCAAACCAATAATAACTGAGTTCGAAGCTGAGTATGAGGTATAGTAGTTAACTTTATAGTTTTTATGATGTCATCTTTAGTGCTTCACTATAGTATAATTTTATTTCTTCCGAAATTCATACAATTTCAGTATGTTACGAATGATGGTGGGATTTTTTACTTCCACACGGACAAAAATGCTCCTAATTTTCGTCTCATCGCTATAGACATTGATGATCCACAGGAAGCATCTTGGAAAACTGTAATCACAGAAGATCGCAACGATAAAGTGCTTTCTCGTGTTAAAGCGGCCAACTAGTTAGCTACTTCCATATAAAAGTTTTCCTGCTAATAAGTAATTTTACATTGGAGACTAAATATTACTGTATGTTAATTTATTTATGCAGCGATAAGTTGTTGACGTTATACACCCAAGATGTCCGAAATACACTTCAGCTTCGGAATTTATATGATGGCTCTCTAATCCAAGCTTTTCATACAGAAATGGGAAATGTTACTACATTTACTGCTGAGCGACACTTGGCTGAAATCTTTTACGAAGTTTCTTCCTTTACATCACCAAAGCACATTTTTCATATAGATCTGGATGACTATACACATGAGCCACATGTAGGTTACCTTTATTTTAATTTTGCTCATCCATAAAAAAGTACTCATGAGTCGTAATGCATAAATGTGCAAACTTTTTATTCCTAAAGCTGTTCGCCGAAACAACATTGGATGATTTTGATCCTCATAGATTTGCAACGGTTCAAATTATGTTCCCAAGTAAAGATGGGACAAAAATTCCCATGTATATTATAAAGAAAAAAGTAATTATTGTTCAAAAAAGCAATTGAGGTTATACAATTTACTAGGTTGTTTTTGCATTTTGTCTTAACATAAGATTTGTCTTTGCTTGCCAGTCGACCTTTCAGAATGGAGAGAATCCTTGCCTGCTTTACGGTTACGGTGGTTTCAACATAAGTGTTTTACCGAATTTTAACGCATTTCATATGTTCTTCGTTACGCATTTTGATGGAATCTTAGCTATTGCTAATATACGTGGTGGAGGGTACCGTCATAACTGTTTCATTCCTTATTATTATCCTTAAACATGTAATTATAAATACTAATTGTATTGAATTTCAGGGAATTCGGGAGTAAATGGCACGAGAATGGATCTTGTATGAACAAGCAAAACTCTTTTGACGATTTCCAAGCAGCTGCAACTTATCTTATAGATAATTATTATACAAACAAACAGAAACTAGCCATCCGAGGGGCTTCAAATGGAGGATTGCTCACTGCCGCTTGTATCACTCAGCGGCCCGAGCTTTTTAGAGCAGCTATTATTCAGAATGGGTAATGTGTAGTCAAATATCTTGAATTATCTAGATCACATCATATAAAATGCATTCATTCATTTAAAAATGAATATTCTACAGTGTACTTGATATGCTCCGCTTTCCTAAATTTACAATTGGTCAAGCCTGGTGCACTGAATATGGTTGCCCCGATAAGCCACAGGAATTTGAGTATCTTCTAAAGTACTCCCCACTACACAATGTACGAATGCCTCTTGATCACCAGTATCCTTCAGTGCTGGTAACTAGTGCAGACCACGATGATCGTGTGCCTCCTTTACATTCTTACAAGTTCATTTCTGAGTTGCAGTCTGCTGTTGGCCATCATCTTCGTCAGGTATCAATTATAATTATAATATGTTAGACCGTAAGGATGCTATGATGTGGAATCTGTTAGTAGACTGTTTACTTAAATAGGTATTAAGCCCTATGTCATACATTTGATTTACAATTAATTAGTACTTTGTACTTTTCAGACAAATCCTTTATTAATCCGAATTGAGACTAAAGGTGGACATGGTGTTGGGGCATCATTGGGAAAACAAGTAAGTCTCATCTGGACAACGTAGTAGTATGTATAATGTGTATCTAGTATGTTATGATGCTGCTAGAAAACATTTTTCATTTTTATAATTAAGTCATAACTACGTACGTATACTACTATATCAATCTTAATTTTTAGATTCAAGAATGGACAGATATACTTTCGTTTTTGTCTCAGGAACTAGATGCCCCTTTCAATCTTTGAACCCATTGGTTATCATATAATTAGAACAATTAGGTGCGCCTAATTTCTTAAAATATTTTGTCATCGCATTTCACATAATATTATTACCATCTTATCATCAATGTCCTGAACAAATAAAGAACAAGCAATCTATAGAACATTCACTAATAATGGTTGTGTAGCATGTCTAATTCAATCACAAATGTTCGTTCAAGTGGAACTGCGGAGCTCTGGTGGTTCCGTTTAGTCGGTGTAGCACCACTACCATCTAATCTTTACTGTTCTCATACAAAAGTACATCTACTCATCGTCAGCGCTTTTAGAAGCAAATTGTGATGCGAACGTGACTATTTCAATTCAATCAGATATGGCCCTAGAAGTCTCAATAAATCTGTACTTCAGAAGATTTTCAAAACGATACCAGGTAGTCGGCCGCTGCCTCAGCTTTTTCTTCGTTTGCTTTTAA
>JAQFYC010001872.1:0-29858 GCA_034694165.1 Tomocerus mixtus | reverse complement strand
ACCTACGCATTAACAAGTGTGAATCATAAATCTTGCTTTTATTTACATAAGAACTAGAGATTCTGAGGTACACTTTTGGAGAATTTTTGATTGTGGACTAAAAATTGTGCAGTAATATGTGTTTATAATTAATATGTGAAAGAGAACTGTTTTCATGATCTGGATATATTGGAAACATTATGTAAGTACTTAACTATTTTTGGTTATAAATATTATTATGCGAAATGAATTGGACTTAACAGTACATTCAGACTTAGTACAGTGTATATTGTATATTGCTAACTTAAAATGAAGATTGATTTATTTCCACTACTACGCCTGAAAACCACCAAGCAGTCGTAAAGCAGGATTGTGCCAATCATGAACCTGGACATTTTGTTAACAAAATATTAATCATTCTGCTAACATTTATTGCTCAGGTTCATGAATATTAAATTGCCAAAATTATGTGTGAATATTTGGCTTTAGAGATAACAAGAGAGACACAATAATATTATGCGTGCACTTTTATTTGACAGTGAATAATTTAGCACAGAAATATTTTTTGGGCAATAAAATATCTTTTCGCGTACACAGAGCTAAAAATGTTTTAGTATCACTGCTATATGCGTGGGTACTTTACTTAAGTTTTGTAAATGTCATTGTCAGTGGTCAAAGATTCTGTATGTATGTAGGTACCCATAATTATTTTTGAATACAGATAATACAGCAATTAATATCTACAAACAAATCTTCATAAAACATACTAATTAATGTAAACACAAACACATATGAGACTTGAGAAAATTAACTTTGCAGTTATCACATATTAAAGGAATTTAATGGCTAAGCATTAATTTCGTATCACTGTGCATGGAGAAGATAATTATCATATTTAGTATTTATAAACGAAAATTCAGCCCCCAAAGGGAAATGTTTAGAGTAGAATATCAGGAAGAGGAAGTTGAATTCAGCTCTAAAGGGCCTCAGGCCCATTGATTCCAAATTAATCAGCCAAGTTTTATATTTTTGAAACGCGTTGTTTTCGGTTTTATCCGACAAGTGTATTTCCATTGCAACTTGTCCAAATGGGAGTGCGTCAGGAATGTCTTTCTAAATGTTATCGAAAACACTGAATTCAGTTGCTTCCACGCCCATTTTTATAATGTCTATAAAAGTGTCCATATATCTTCATCGTTGAATGAATTGATCTCAGTTGCATGATTGTATCGTTGCTAGCACCAGCACCTAGCCCAATTTTATGAATGAAGACCCGCTCCGCTCCGGGTGAAGTTTTACCAGATTGACATTAGTGATGTCAATAGTGTGATCAAACATGTAGACGTAACAATTTGTACGGGTCACAACCTCTGTTTCAAAACTTGTATCCCTACTTATACCATATGAATAGACGATACAAGGCTCTTTTTTCTTGGCCAGATGACTAAAACTGCAAATCCACGCCCCACCATTCCCCACTTTCCCAATCCGTTCTGCTGTATGAGGACAGTCAAATATGGGGTAGAAAAGATCCCAAATCGAGATTCCATGAGCGTAGGATCTGATGTGGCTTCTGAATTAGTTGCTTGGTTTTGTAGGTCCCGTTTTATTTAGTGCGTTGTTTTTAAGAAGACGATAATTGAAAGCAAATGCAAAAGATGTGTTTAGTGTTTAATCCTTTGGTCTGTGGCAAATAGTAAATAAATAAACTTTGCAAATCCTAGGGACCAGAGTAGTTCACTCGGGAAAGTTTTAATTGTGTGGGTCCGTATAATATGGAATGGATTTTAGTGGAGAAAGTCGTAAAAATGGGAGGGTTTAACTAGAAAATGCCATGTTCCAAGAAACGGTAGTTTGTAGATATGCTCTCATATTTCTAAAACGTAAAATAATTATAAAAGCAGACTTTTACAAACCAGTTTATGGCTCTACTAGAAACTATTATTTCGGAGGATTTCTGAAGATCATGTCATTGCAAACTTTTTACCTAAAGATATTGAAATAATTTAATTGATATTGAATTGGTAATAATATGTAATAAACCTCTAATCAATAGCCTTGTGCTCATTATGCTAGGCTAAACGCATGCAGCATGCAATGCTACTAAATGCAATTAGGGATTTACAATATTTGGGTTGTTTTCAAAGTTCATTGTAATATTAGTTAGTTTACTACATACACTATACACTATTATATGAATTGAAGTTGTTGACATTGAAATCATGATAAATACGTAGTAAATTATAAGGAAGGAAGACCAGAGGTATCTATTCAATATTGTACGGATGTGGATTCTCATTAGCATTATGAATTACGTATCCACAATCTTCTTCATCCACACACCTTTAATATAATGATAAATACATATTCATGCATGAAATGCGTTTAATTCTTTACCTGTGTAGTAGAGTAGAGGAGACTTGAACAATAAATAATAGTGGTTTGCTTGGTATTGATGAGATGGATAGCTGTTTATAATTTGACTTTGTTTGTCTACTTCTACTACAAATGTATAGTAGTTATTAGTAAGTACTTAAGTTACCCTGTCTTGTATTGCCTTGCCTTGGCTTGTTATTGTATCTCTTCAGTAGTTGTGGAGGAATCTTAGTTATTATTCGTGTATGCTGTAGTTTACATACTGACAGTGCAATGTAAAATGTAGATTGAAGGTGTGTTTAGGTAATGAAGGTACTGCAGCATGCAGGTGTCTAAATAATAGATCTACGTACTAGCTAGAGCAATTCACTACTATTCTATTTAGTATTTAGTATTACTATGTATGTATATTGGCACTAGTACTCAGGCACTCAGACTTATGTAGGTATTATAGTGTTATTAATTTTCACTTTTCCAAGGACGAACAATAAACTACAAATAGCAATTTAAGTTAAAGGTGACCTACAATTAGGCAGGTTAGTTACACTAAAATGCTCTCCTAGTGCTACTACAATTCTAGTAGGATTATCTAAACCTTAAACCAAACCGTCTACTATGTATGTCTGTAAAGCTTGTTAAGCAAAATCACCTACTAGAACGAAAATGTTCTAACAATTACGTAACTTCGCTTGAATTATTTATTAATACCTAGTACGAAATACGTTATACATAAGTAATTAGGAGTAAGTAACCTACTTACGTACAATGCAAAATATTTAGCACTTGCTTTTTATTATTAAGACATTATAATCATAGATAATATGCGTATAAAGTTAAGGAGCAAAAAAATTTAACAATGGGAAGGTTAATTTTAGTTTTCTGTTGGTGTCTTTAAGAAACTTATTTACTATAGCATCTGCAGCAGCCAATTCCATTTTTGAAACAATGAATAACAGAAAATTGTAAAAATACAAAAGTTGCCGATAGAATTAGACGCTTACAATACGGCATTATTTTTTCAGTAGAATAAGAAATTGAATCATGAAGGGTAAAATGCGTATTCTTTCTGTAAAAAATTACAAAATTGGGAATGATGATAATTAAAAAAGTTAGTCAAAGCAACAAATTCATCTTATTAGTACACAAGTAATCGTTGTCACAAATATCTGTAATTTCTTTTTAAGTGTATTTGTTTGTAGTCTTCTATTTTTGTTAGGTACAGTTTAAATCTACTAAAATCATTAGCCCATCACAACACAACTATTTCTTCAATCGATGGAAACTAAATCTTCTACTAGCTTTAGAATTGTATTTACTTTTTACAAAGTTTACATACGAATGAACAACCATAATCATTAAAATTCATACGACTGCTAAAGAAATGCAATTACTACATTCTAAACAAAAATTTTGAAACAAATAATTCACACCCACACAAATGCAATGTAAAAGGTATTTAATTATGTGCATGTGGTATTCCACAATCCATAGTCTTGTAAAACTGAAAAGCATTTTGTTTCTATTATATCTCATTGCTACAGGCTTAGTACTAATTTATCTCTAATAGTCATTAAACGTAATACTATTAATCTACAGTTAATTTAAGTCATTATGCTTCTGACTTCTCACTCAATAATATTATAATTAGTTATGTGCCTACTATAGGTACATATTATGTAAGTATAGAGATTTTAAGATTTTGAATGCATTGATGTGGTATGGAAGGATCTTAGAAGTTGCCAACATAAAATCGTATAGAATATGAACAGCCAACCTAATTTACTACTGATACTCGAACTTTAGCAAATTAATGCGTTTTAAATGTACAGATACACGTGAACAGTATTTAACAAGCGTGAATAGCACTAATATAGAATAGTTAGGTCGTTTAGCTCCAAATGGCATATTTTATTCGCTGGTAAAGTATACATTGTAAGCACAGCCATTTGTTCCCTACTAATTTTTACGTAATCACAAATCTAAATCGTACAATCTACTAACTACACAATTAAACACAGATTAATCAGAAAGAATCGTGGAGAATTGCTTAATCGTATCCATTTTCTATCATTATTATACAATGTATCATATTGTAGCTATATGGACTGTTAAAGTGTGTGCACTAGTCCTAATTTCAATCTAAACTAAAGATAATATAATTTATTAAGTCTAAATAGTTCAAGAGATAAATAGTTAAGTTTCCCATGCACTTTGTGCTGCACACGTGCATTCACACTAAAGTGCTATGTGAATGAATCACATAATATTATTAACTTTTAGTAGGTATATACAACAGGTAGGTAATTTACTACTTTAACGTATGTCGGTACAGTAGTGCAGGTGTGTATGATGGTCAGTCATTGAAGCCAAGATAGATTTAAGCTACATCAAGAAAGATAACCTTGAATTTGACATTAGAACTAATGTGGATTTTTATTGTGAGCAATTGGTGAAGTTTTTCATGGGTTTTTGTTCTGTTCTTGTTCTTAGCTCTAATATCTTGATTGTAAACTCACAATAATGCAATGCACGTCATTTGTACTTAACTGTTCAGTTGGAGAACATCTAAATGCAGTAATACATTTAAAACTACCCTTCATACGTAGGTCTACTCGTATGTAATTTATTTCTTGTGCGTTTTCCTCATTCATTCGTTCACAATCATAATTTGTAAGACCTTTTGAACATGGTTAATTGTTTTGCATGAAAATTGAAGATAAATATTTATTGTTTTGTTTATGCTTTCCTATTGCAGATGGGTCCTTTACTACTATAACAAATTACCTTTAGACGTGAACACCTATTTATCTATCATAAAGAAAAATGTCGGGAAGTACAGTATTGCTATGTGACGAAGGAGCCAATAACATTGTTACAATTCAAAGCAATGGAAGTAAAGAAGGTGTAGTGGCTCCTTCAGTTGTTAATGTAATTTACCCAGAGATTCAACCGATGAATGCCAATGGCTCAATGACAGTCACAGTCGATATGGAGGACGTGACCGTCAATGGAAATCAAAATCAAAATCAAAAGGAGACATTGGAAATCGCTAACAAAATGGACGGACTCAATCAGAACGGTCATAAGAACAATAATAATTTAGTGGCCAGTGCAAATACAAATGGAAATTCAAATGCAGAGCAGGATGTGGGATTAAAAAGAGAAAACGACAAAGTTGACAGCTCAATTACAATCAATGGAAAGAGTTTCAATGGACAAGAAATTAATTTGGGTCAGCCAAAAGATAACGGTCTAGGAGTGGGATCTTCCAATGGGAATGAAAAGAGAATTAATGAAAGGGAAACTCCTTCCGTAGTTATTTGCGATGATAGTGTCAAATCTTCTTGCTGTACAAGTGTAAGTTCCTTTCTTTAATACTATACTTAAAAGCTAAATATAGACTTGCTAATTATTAATACCTTGCCAATATTTTAAACCAACTATTTACGCATAGAATTGACTCAGGTTTATTCATCCTTAAATGTAAAGCCACTATATCACTATCTGTATTATGCAATAGTGATTATCTATCTAGTTTTGTATACAAACAAAAGATAACTAATGAAATGGTTTTATCACCTAAGTTAATGTCATTATTGTTGAGTTTATAAGAGAAAATGCAATTGATCATATTCATGTTCACTTAAATCTGTTTAGCTATTTATAATTCGCTAAATTGTATAGAATTCATCGCATAATACGTATACTTATATTATTTACGTATGTTCTGATTCTATTTCGACATGATACGTGTTTTGATGACAATACAACTGTTGTAATTGTTTGACAGATCTCATGAAGCAAAAATTAACTCCTAATTACACAATATATCAGGTTCCATTATGAGCAGTAATCAGTGCATGGTGATTTTAAGTTCTAGCAATGTTATTATGCAGAGTATAAGAGAATTCCAATGAATTTAGGGCAATTTTGCTTTGGTAAGATTATAGATTTTGCTTTTGTTGAACTAAAATAGTAGATTAACTATTTATTATGTAGGAATAATCCTAATGCAAGTTTATTTAGTTCTAATTGGTTGAACCCATTATTGAAGTCTCATTAGATTGCTTGTCTTAAGTCCTGACGATAATGGTAGGACTTTTCATTGAAGATATCAGCATTAATCCTGTATGTATTGTTGTGATCCACAAAATATTTGTAGCAAACGCAAATCTTATAAGTTTTGTAGATAACTTAATGTTACCTTAATGACTGTTATTTTGAAGTCTGTATCTGCAATATACTATAAATGAGACAGCTACGCATTAAAATGTTATGTATTTACATCCACATGTTGTGTCTGTCTGAGTGGTTTTACCTTAATTTGTATAGTATTAGCAATATAGCATGCTTGTTTATCAATACAAGCTGCAAAAACAAATCATCTCTTAGCATGTGCTCCACGGGCATGACCTTAGTGAATGCAGCATTATATAATAGTAGTATGCAACCAACCTTGTCTGTTCACGTGTTTAGTGTTTTAGTGTTTTGTTATGGCTATGGCCATAGCTATAGGGTATTATTACTTACGTGATTCTTTATTTGCACCTTATATAAGTATGATAATTTTGTTGTATTCGCATATACAAACATTCTCAAATTTATATTATTGTTTGTACTTTGTACTATCTTTTTGCTAATTGATGTCATTACATGCACGCGCAATTATTATAGCAAAAAGAAGGTTTTACATGTGAATCTCTAAAGGATTTTTGCACTGTCTTCGTTTCATTTTCATAGTACATAGGGGTAGGAAGTATTTATTTAAGCATACGTATTACATACTACGGCTAGACAGTAAGTATTTCAGAATCTCTCTTGTTATCCTTGTTTTACGTAAATTAGAATACTAATTTGCCTTGTCATATTCTTATCATTATACTGTAGCACAGGTATTACGCATTATGCTCTTTAGGATGTTGTTAATTTAATATTATTTACAATTGTAAGATTCTAACTATTCTAAATATAAGTAGGTAACCTATTTCGATTTACGTATATTTAGGTATAGCATTCATGTACTTATGCAAGCAAATAGTAGAAGTGAAGATCATTGTCATCGTCATGTCATGATTCATAATCCATCATGACTGACAACTTGATTAATAAGGTAAAAACTACATAAGTACTGATACATTACCAATGCTACATTTAGGCTTAGACATAGGGCATGGGTAATCTGTCTGGGCATCAGTATTTTTAACTGATTAAAATTGTCTGTGTACACATCGTAGTGCAGCGTATCGAAATATAATACGCATTTTTGTGTTCTCAAGCAAAAATATTTAAGTGTGTTAATTTCGTTCTGATACAGGAATATCCTTTTAATGGCACTTGTTTTACGGTCGCATGACGGTACTAATTGTTATGTTGTATTAATTTGTCATGTCAAGGTAAATCGACAATTGGATCTTGTACATACATGAAACTAAGCCGAAATCAGAAGTAAAATATTTGAAGTAATTTTTAACAGCGTTTTTTCGTGTTCAGTTTTATGTCATACTTGATAAGAAAGGAAAACAGATAATATATATTTGGTCTGTAAGTAGATATTGTACGAGCTTTTTTCAAGGAACAATACTACGTATTTTTACAGTAGATAATATTTGCTATTGTGCTGCAAGCTTATAGTCAGTCAGAAGCTGACGACTGACTTTGCATGCCATGCCACGTGTTTCTAATAGGGATTCACTGCTGTTGCTAATCGAAATCACAGTAAGCTGAGCCGATGTGAATGACTTCTTGAGTTCTTAGTTGCTGGAAGATAAAAACCCATTGTGGCGTATGGAGAATGTATTATGGGTTGTATTGCATTTGTATTATTATATGATAAATGTGGTTATTTAGTGCAAAGACTAATAAACTGAGACCACGAGGAAGGGGAAAGACTTTAGTATTGCATACTAATATCATTTTTCCATTACATAACGTATTACATCGATTATGTGACAATGCTGATTCTTATAATGTATATAATACATATGTATTATATTTATATACTGTATGTTTTATACAAAACTTACATAATAAATGTGTTACATATTTGCAGTATGTAGTATGTATACAAATAGCATAGTTACTTAGAACTGAAAATTGTGTATTGCGAGCTTGCAATAGAACTTGCAATAATTATTTTATGTCGTGTGCTTTGCATTCGTCTTACTCAGTTGGCAATGATATTAAAATCTCGTAGGTATTTACTCCTGCCATAAGAAAAGGATAATAGAATATGTATAACATAATATATTCCATCCAAACCTGCAAATGAACAGGTATCAATCTTCAATCTAGAAAAATAGAGAAGAGGCTATAAAAATAAAATGATACTTCCGTCTGTTAATCTCAGAGCTCTTCAAAAATAGCATCTTCTTTTTGCATCTTCAAAATTAGCTACTACTGAATATAATAAGTTAAGGGTTGCTTTGCAACGGTATTTAGATTGGCTGTTTATACCAAACCTTCGAAACCTTGTTAAAAAACCCTTGCTAAAAAGATGTATGAAGGAATCTAAAATTTTATGCAATGTAAATACGTCGGAGGATTCAAGATCTCTATCAATTTAACTAAACTTTTTATCCAAAAGTTGTAATTTAAGTTAGGTTTCGGTTAAATGAATTTGTGATGAGTGGACATAATATTTATCTGTTTCTATCTCGAGGTGTGAGTTTGGCTTGGGAAATTTTACCCTCTAAAAATTCAAGTTTACTTTCAAGTTGGCCTTTTCATATTATGAAGGTAATATTTTTTGAACGAAAGAAATACTCACACCTATATTAAGTAAAGTACCATAAGCTGCTCTGCACAAAAGCTAAAATATTTATTAGTCTTCTTCAATAGTCGATAGTCGATACACAAAAATTGGTGTACAAATAAGAGCTGGAGACAGACAATTTTGTACCAATGGAGCTCAATCTTGTTTAGGTACTTGCAATGATACCTATTGTATGTGCAAATATTGTTAGCTTCAACATTCATGTAAATGTGTCATCTAACAAACATGGTTTTAGCTATTTTGCTAAATGCTGTCACTTACCTAAATATGTGAATGGGTATACTATGTATTCAAGTTTATATAGTGCATCTCTGTATTTAAGTGTGTTCATATAGTACTTTATAGCATTCAATTTATAGTTGACCTAGTAAAGTGACGATACTGTATAGGCAGCTATTTATTTTTAGATACACACAAATGTAATGTAAACTTTATTTTTTGAATTCTGTTCCTGATTTGCATGTCCCTTGTTGTTGTCATCTATGTAGCCAGCCTACTAATACCTATATTATTAAATATCTGTGTTAACTACATACATATATGCTTACCATAGTAAATTATGCAATAGGTAACTTGAGTATTAAGTAGTGTAAATGTCAGAGGCATATTATACTTCAAGTGACAATGGTTCCCATTTTACCACTTTTTGTTTTTAAAGGAGTAAGAAATAATTTGCATATAAGTTGAATTGCTCAATATATGAATACGTCTTCAAAATTGGCAAAACATTCTCTATCAAAGCGTAGTTAGGTTGTGTTGGCATAAATTGGCAAACGAGGAAATTGACATAAAAGGGTTCTATGTACCTAAGACATATATATTAATGTACTTTGCATACGTAAAGTGAGACACTTCGATTTAAGTATGTATCTCAGCTGAGTCAGACTGTTCCATAGTTAGTTAAATGGGAGTATGCCAATTGTGCTCTGCTCAGTGAGATTATTATTTTGTGTCATGATGTTTTTGCATGGTATTTGCTATTTGCTATATGACTTTCCCGTGTCCTCTTTGAAGCTAAAGTTCGAAACACATTTTGTATGTATGTAGTATGTACTTTAGACCGAACTTTAGCCTGTACAACTCCTTTATACTATACAATTATATACAGTTCATCATTTATTTAGCGACAACGGAGGTTTATTATCGTCACTCACACGCATACTAAAATACTAACTCAGATTGGCAAAGCTAAAGTTGTTGTGCTGTAGTTTGTGTCTAAATATATGTATCAAGTACGTGGTCGATTATATAAGCTATACATATATCTGTGGCATATATATAACGTATATTTAACTTTGAAGCTACAGTATGTGGGAACGTAACTTGTCAATTCAGCTCAGTTAATACTTAATACTTAGCGATTTTATTTTATTACTACTTTAGCTATATACTACATACGTTACTACTCAAAGTCAAGCCAAGTCAAGTAAAGTTTCCAGCATAAATAGTGTAACATGTATTTATGTATGTGTGTAACATGAACCTGGAGGTTATTTAATTCCTGAACTCGTACTTGGACTTGGTTACTCATAAACTCATAACATTTGCAAAGATATTATAGCATAGTGTTATTTCATTACACGTATAAGTATAATTTTATAATAATTCTCATTTGCGTTAAATAGTTAATGTATTTATGTGTAGCTGAGACCTCAGTCAGTTTGTGTTGGTGTGAGCATTTAAAGTTTAGGTATTGACATTATGGTCGCAATAATTTTTATCTCATTTCCACTACATTGCCCTTCCCATCATCATGCTATTATGAAGTGCAGTGTCATTATTATATCAGAAAAGCGACAGATACCGAGATAGTGATGTAATATTATAGTTCATAAGGTTATAACCAATCATGGTACATTTACAATTTACATTGTCATCATTTCTACAATATTCAGTTCAATATCACACCATATCAGAGTTTATGATACGAACTGTCATTATGATAGGCAATATTTAATCATTAGAAGTCCAAAGGTGTACGAAAGTACGAAAGTTCCTCAAATCCGACAGTTTCATAAGTTCCATTCTATTTCATCGCTTCACAAATTGTACAATACCGACTTTTTGTATCCTTTTGTGCAATTTTTGTCAAATTGCAACATGGGATTCTTCGCATTTCTTGCTACCGGCGTGTCCGTGTGCTTATTATACATGTATAACCATTTTCTAGGGGTAAATTCTTATTTTTAAGTTCATAATATGTATTTTCACATTCTGTATGTAGATTTTATGTGTATTTTTATGTTAATTATTGCATTTTTTATGATTTCGCAGGACAAACAAAGATTGGAGCAACTAGTAATCAAGAAAAGGGCAGAGCGTGCCGCAGAATTTGCAAGATTAAAGTCACAATGTAGAGCGGAAAGCGGAGAACATAAAAAAATTCTTAGCTTGCAATGGGACGAACTTGTCCAGGCTTTGCAGACAAAAGAATTAACAGCTACAGAAGTCCTGGAGGCTTATATGTCTGCGGTGAGTATATTTTGAACGATGAAAGCTCTTTTATATTAATTTATGATGTTTATTTGAACCTAAAACTAGTTTCAATATGATAATTGACTTTTTGGAAATATTTCAGGCTCTGGAAGCAACAAACCAATTTAACTGTGTGACAGATTTCAACTTATCAGCCTTTGTAAGCAAAATATTATGTAATATATCATTTACATGATATATGAAACGCTTGTCTTAATGATTCAAATTAAACGCAAAAAGAAGGATAGTATTTTAATGTAATGTGTATGTATATCTAGGCTATTGCTAAAGATCTTGATAGTCTGGATAAGCCCAAAGGTAAGTACCATATGTACCATTTCATATTTAAGCAAGTATTTTAATACAGGAGTTTATTTTGTAGAATAAATTGTTGTTGTTCAGAAAATGTTTACACTTTGTGGTAATTTTCAGGCCCACTTCATGGAATTCCTTTTGCAGTAAAAGACGATAACAACCTTGAAGGTAAATAACAACTTATACTCTCCTTAAACTTTATGATGGGAACTTTATGGGATAAAATTCTATAAATCATGTTTACATGTTATTAAATATTATAATATTAGATATCGTGGAATCTAATTATTATTGTTATGTATTTAGGGCTTGATACAACACATGGGTATGCAAAACGTCTGTACAATCCAGCTACAGAAAACTCTGTAATAGTGAAGATTTTAATGGATTTAGGAGCTGTGCCATTTTGTAAAACAAATGTTCCTCAAACATTATTTACGTAAGAGATAATTACAACTATTTAAATAGTTTTAAATAATTCAAGTGTAACACTTTCCGTTTAGTGTAATGTACAAGTTTTTTTTACACATGTTGTAGATATGGATCAGACAATCCAGTATTTGGTACAACTTTAAATGCTACAAACAAGAAATTGTCTCCTGGAGGGTCGAGTAGTGGTACGGGCATAAATATTAATTTTCTACTTTAATAAATTGGGATACCGAAAAGTAATTTCACGGATCATCATTGTACAAGAAATTCTGATGATATTGTACAATAGGTCGTTTCATCACAATGCAATGATGGTCAAAATAGTGCATATACAAATAGTAATGCTGCGATTAAATTGCATTTATTTCATGCCATATTTTATGTAGTCTGATGATCGATTGTTTTCTTACTTAGGAACCGGATCACTAGTTGGTGCTCAAGGTGCATTTTTTGGAACAGGTGAGAATTTTCAGAAAATGATTAAAATAAACACATTTTATAGACACGTAAGTTATAATTTCTCATTCTCAGATTTGTAATTTGTATTTCTTTTATAATTTTAGGAACTGACATTGGTGAGTATACGCACGCATGCAGCAATATTTTCCACGATTCAAAGTGACAATTGGTTTCTTCTTACTATTAAGAAAAAGTTTTAAAACTTCCTTCTTGATGTTTAATTTAGGTGGCTCACTTCGTATCCCTGCACATTTCAATGGAGTAAGTTCAATTAAGCCTACAGGAGGCAGGTGTAGTGTTAAAGGAATTGAAATGAGTCTCCCTAACCTTGTCGGACGTAAGTTGACACTTTTTTAATATACCTACCATAAATGTATACTATATTTGCATTTACAGCAAAATATGAACGTTTACTTGTATTAATCATAATTAATTTTACTCGTTTTAGTTTGTCCTGTACCGGGGATCATTGCCAGAACTCCCACAGTTGTGGCTGACGTATTTAAAAATTATGTTACTAGAAATCATGCATACGACCCTACAGTACCTTCAATACCTTGGGATAACGAAGCATTCGAATCTAAACAAAAACTTCGCATCGGCTACTTTACATCCTTGGAATACTTCCCTGCTATGGTATTTCTAAACATTATAACCCAAATGTTTGTAATTCTGGCTACTATTATCTATGACATGTACAGTATGATAATGGGATTTACAATTGGATATTTTAGGGTGACACAGAGGAAACAGTTCTTAATGCCAAATCTGCTTTAGAATCTTTAGGACACACACTTGTGCCCTATAAACTTCCTGATCAATACCGGTATATGAATGTACTGGGTAGATTTTTACTTGCCGATCATAACAGGTGCGAATTATTTATGTTTTATCTTTATGTATTCATGTAAAAGCTTTGCTTTAAGTAATTTTTGTTCACAGGCACTAATTTTTCAATTACTTGAATTTTACAGACATTTTAACCAGCTTTGGTGAGAAATCAAGAACATCCATCTTTTGCTACTCCTACAACTTTGAGAAATGCTTATTAAAATACTCTACTTTTTCTCTTTTGTATTTTAAAATTAGTTTCTGTTTCTTTTCAGGAAAGGAGAAAAGGTAGCCGAATCCGTGTTTCTTGTGTGGCTATCTAGTTTTATACCTGTTTGGTTGCAAAAAGTGTTAGGGAGATTAATGAACATGAAAGTATTCCCATTCATGTATTCTAAACGAACTGCCGTATTCTTTGGGGTTGGAGCTTCTTCATCTACAGACCTTTGGTATGCCTAAATATTAAAATAGAATAACACAACAACGGTGAAAAGTTCAACCTACTTCTGTTTCTAGTAATAGATTTTAATTTTACCGTTAATTTTATTACAGGGACGCTGAAGGAGAAAAAGCTGATATAATCAAGTCAATTTTGCAAGAATGGGAAGATCTAAAATTAGATGCTGTAATATCCCCACTTATGCCATTTGCAGCACCTCCTGTCAGTAACCCTGGCTTATTACCCGTTGCCGTCGTATACGCAATGATCTGGAATTTGGTAAGCTTAAAACATTCTACTTTGCTTTTTATTTTCATTATATTAGAAGTATAATTATTTTTTCTTTTAAAAATACAAACAGGTAAACTTCCCAGCTGGAATGGTCCCCTTTGGAACAGAATCGGGTAAAAATATTCACAACTACGACGATGAAGGTGATGTCGCTTTAAAGATGGCCAAAAAGGGAATCAAGGAGTCTATCAATGCTCCAATTGGTGTACAAGTTGTAGGCTTGCCCTTCAAGGAAGAAGTCGTCTTGAGGCTAATGATAGAATTAGAAAATGCCAAATCCAAAAATCTTTAAAATATATTATAAAGACTTGTGATATCATTTTAGTAATTTAATTATGAGCGACCTACTTACTTAATCATTACTGTTCCAGTTCATTTTTCATAAATAAGACAAAAACAGGCTTCATGCCTGTCTAACATTTATTTGCAACAAATAGCAGAAATTATACTTTCTTAAATTTCTTATATGTACATGTACTACTTTAAATAATGATGAATACCTTTCGTTTGCTTTATATGGTAAAAAAATATAAATTTCCTAGCATGTTTGTGGTTTCTGATTAGTGATATTTATTTGTCTGATACTGAATTCGGTATGATTGGACATTAAACTATAATAAAGCTCATTATTATTTAAATACGAGAAATTGCCAATATTTATAATTATGGGGAAAGTAGGACAAATATTAATGTATCCAAATAATGTTTTGCAATGAGAAATTTCTTCAATTGTAAATTGTAATGTAAATGTAACTATGTACACTAAAGAAACAGTTATCATTACTGTACATATATAATTGCCATAACTAGTTAGTTCGACATTATTATTGTACTTCCTCAGTATACTAAATTGTATAAGTATATGTGTAAACAAAAAATTTAAATTTCGTAGGGTTAAAAACAGTGCCTTATAAAGGTACGCAATTATGCTCATCAAGTAAAGCAGTAATATTTCCACAGACTATGTAATAAGTAACATATTGTAATCTTTAATTTTAAACTGAGTCTACTGTAATGCAAGATACATGTTATAGAGTTCATTTTCGAATTTCTTTAATTAACGTATATTACATTTTAGCAATTTCTGCAAAATAATATTATTATGCTATGATCTTACAATTAGTCAATTCCACAAAATATACGATACTTACTATGCTTACCTGTAATATACCTGTATAATGCATATTATGCATAGAATGTCTGTGAACAAAACAATACAAATGATTGAAATTGAAATACGCAAATTAAATCGAATGTTTCTTACAAAATAAATGTGTCTGCTGTACTTTCATTGCTCCTATAATCAAGTAACACTCTAGTAACTAAATATATTACTTCCCTAAGTACTGGTACATAACACAATGGTTGGATATTTTGTTTCCTGGCCAGAAAGCATTTAAGCAGTGAACGTGATACGATAGAAGAGGTCATCATAAACTGTTTACTAAAACTGGCAATGTTGGACAGTGTTTTTGTCTACTATATGGTTGCATTTTACATTCTTTTCTAAACAGGTAATATAAAAACTTGAATTGTGTGTGAAGTACATGCATACAAAATGGCTTGCATGAATAACATGAAATAATTCAGTTAGTTTAATTTTAATCATTTAAACAAGTAGCTATTTGAAATGAGAAATATAATGCAGACATACATGAGAAGCTTTTATTGAGCATTTATTTACCTACTAGAGCTCATACAAAGAGTAATTCACAAGTAAGTGTCTGGTCTGTAGTCTGTACATACATATTTAGTATCTCTACAACAGGTAAATACATTTACAACATGACAACAACATGTTATGTCTATGATGTCAAATCCAAAGTGCAAATTCCAATTTTATTGAATATTTATTTATAATCTACATATCAAAGTACTAATTACAAAAGGGGTACGTATATGTATGTACATACTGCTTAGAAGATGAATGCGTAGTTGAAAAAACTGATATTACATACCAACTAAATACATAGTTAGGTAATTGTATGTATTATATTTTCTAAAAAGTTAAATTCTGTTTAGGTAAAATATTTTCCAGGTTCTTGTAAATGACAATCTAAGGGACTTAGTTAGTTTAAGGAACTTAAAGTAAGGTTGCTCAGCTAAGTAGAGTTCTAAATTATTGTTTCTTGAAGATTCATTTCATATGAACAATAAAATGCATAGTATACTCCAAACTGAGAACAAAGATATTTCTGCTGTTTTATTAGCATGAACAAGTCCTATACACTGTGTCTCACATACTTTTGCATTAATTTGTCTTTAGTACATAGTACATAGTGTTATCCCATACATATGGCTATCATGGTACGCTGACAGCGCGCAAAGTACATCACTTGAATGCTGAATTTTGTATCTCTATTTATACGTAAAGTTAAAGTTCAAATTCCATTTCCTGTACTTGTAGCTCTTGTACTTAATTTGATTGCGATCAATTGAGATAATTAATATTGCTTTATCTGCGCTAAAAGAATTTACTTATCTATAGCTATACAGAATAGATATTTAATAAACAAATGCAAGCTCAAGTGCTCCTTTGCTAAACTGGCCCATTTACTTTATGTGCAAATAATGTACACACAATTGGACCTACTTGTCATTTAATAGGCATTAGGTCTTCAGCAATAAATCGACCTTGCTGTGTTCACACGTAATTATGACCGGATCAGAATAAATCTACAGCCAAGCCAGCTTGATTGTTGGTTTATAAGAATTTATGGAACTGACAACGCTGCTCTCGATTACGTTTAATATTTTTCTCATTATTCTCATTTCGCATACTTATAACAGGTAACAAACACTATCCAGAAATAAATACAAAATATTTAAAATCTATTTTTCATTCTACTTAAATATCCTTAGTTTTAAGAATATTGTATTCATACAAATTAACAATTTTATAAAACTCTTCTTAAAATAGAGTTTTCCAAGATATATTTTAAGAGGTCAAACACAACAGAAATTAGGAAAGGATAAATATATGTAGGTTACTTATAATAACCTTAAGAAATAGGCGTAATGCTTTGCTAATGCTATATTAATTAGCTGTTATGGGTTTAGTTTGGGATTGGTAAATACATATATACTACAATGTAGAAATGGGAAATACCAAAAAACGTCATCTCATCATTATATATTGTAGTAGTTGTGTAATTACTGTTTCTGTCATCTTATTCTCATTTAGAGTTGTTTTTGTTTGATATGTAGTGTAGTAGGTATCTTGCTAAAGCGCTATTTTGTTCAACAAGCTAATAACTTCTAAATCTATAGTGCTAAATTTTTCAGTTAACATAACATCTAATGCTAATAAATTGTATACAAACATGATGTAAATGTACGTATTATTGCTTCAATTTAAAGGAACAAGCAATTTATGCAGTTAGTGAGAATATTAATTTGGATGTAATGTAATGTACCCAGTGAATCTAGTCTAATTAAATCTACATTTCCTTGTGGCTAGAATTGCCTTACCAAATTTCCCCATTTAATGAGATTGTATACATAATATTTTGTATTCCTGTTGGAAAGTCCGGTTTTTAGAAAAACGTGTCGTATTTTAAAATATATTCGAACATAATTTTTTCACGCTTATTAGCAAATTAGAGCATTATTGTACATTATATTCTATTTATGAAGGTACCCATATTAGGGACAGCTATCCGCTTCCACTTTTTTGTGGCGCCTTGTTATTATATAAAGGAAATGTGTCCCGATTTTTGCCCCTTGAAATCTAGTAGCCTTGGCAAAACTCGTAAATGAAGAATGCTTATTACACTTTTATGACCGATAACTAATAATTATATTCTTTGTTTGCAGAATTAAGAACTTGCAGACGAAAGCCGACCAAATAGTAGTTTAGTAGGTGTCTGGGATAAGTGGAGCATCGATATTGTGATACTAATAACAAATAGTAAGTAAACTCCACCTTTATAATTAACATGCGGTTAGCCATAACTCCAAAACCATACCGTGAATCAGTCGTTCTCTTTAATTATTATGTAATTACATACTATGTAACTGTTATTCACTAACGTATTTAACCTACTCTGACACTTACGCCTTTAAATGTCACAATAATACAGATAATTACAATATTACCAATACTTATAAATGATAAAAAGAACTTTTTAATTTTCAGTAGCTTTAGTTCTCCTCGAGCTGAGGAAAGGAGCTCCTAATCAAGATGCAGTTTTTTGAGTTTGTCCTTCCATGGACATCTGTATTACTTACAGGAATTGGCACATGGCTAGCTTTCTCCTTAGCTATTTATGCTAAGGTATGTATATTTTACTACTTTCTCCAATTTTATCTTAGATTCTTGTGGATTCGATCGAACATTTTAATTTAATGATATTTAATATAGGAATTCTTGAAAATACGTAATACTATTAAAAGAAAGCAAGATGAGAGAGAAAAAAGCTTTAAAGCACTTGAAAGTCAACCCGAGTACCAGCTAAACTCTAATAAAAATGAGGAAATCCTTTCCCTATCCGACGAGGATCTGATTGACGCTCTTCAAAAAAGGAGATATCAAGCTAAAGAAGTTTTAAATGCATTTATCGCAAAGGTAACTTTAACAAACTCTTACAATTCCTTTGAATTTACCCTTACAAGTACATATCAGTGACGAATAATTCTTAATTGAACCTATATACCATTATTTACTAATTGTAACATCTTAACATTTCCAGGCTCTAAAAGTTACTCGAGATTTTAACTGCATTACGGAATTCATAGAATCAGCACACGTAAATTAAATTTAAATACCTTGTACTTATCTATAAAATACTTTCTCCTCCGTGGTAAAAACAACGATTGCCATTTCCTCAAATTTTAGGACGTAGCAATTTTTGGGACGATATACTATAATATATTTTTCACATTTTTGCGATATAGAAACTTGCAGATGATTTGGATAAAATGACTACACTTAAAGGGCCCTTCCACGGTCTCCCTATATCAATTAAGGATAACTGTAATGTTGAAGGGATGGATTCCACAATCGGATTGGGGAAATTTTTATACCAGCCTGCTCCAGCAAACTCTGTTTTGGTTCAAACTATGATTGAGTTAGGTGCTATCCCTTTTTGTAAAACCAATGTACCTCAGACATTATTAAGGTGACTATTAAACTTCATATTTAAGTGCAGCGTGTACTTAATCTGTACATCATTCGATATTATAATTGTTTTGTTTTCAGCTTTCACTGTCAAAATCCCATTTTTGGCGAAACGAAAAATTGTCTTAATCCAAAATTAACCCCAGGGGGCAGCAGTGGAGGAGAGTCCTGTTTGATTGCGAGTGGGGGATCTATATTAGGAATTGGATCAGATATTGGTGGCTCTGTAAGAATACCCGCAGCATTTACAGGAATCTCTGGAATTAAAGGAACAATGCATAGGCTTTCGTCTGTTGGTTTCCGGGGAAGTCTTCCGAATGTTGTTGGAGGTAAGATTCTAAATAAATTGCTCAAAATTGTATTTCTTCTAAAATTGGCCATACATTGCAATATCACATTTTATACTTATAGTTATCGGAGTACCTGGACTTATGGCAAAGACTGCAAAAATGTTGGCAACCGCATTTAAACATCTTGTGAATTCAGGGGAACAGAATAAGCTCGATCCATTAGCATTGCCTATTCCATGGAATGAAAACGCATTTAGTTCCAAAACTCCCATGCGTATCGGATATTTCACCAACCTTCCTTTCTTCCCGTTAGTTGGGGATACGGAAAAAGTTGTTTTGAATGCCAAAGCAGCTCTGGAGAAAGCAGGACACACTTTAGTTCCATTTGAATTGCCAGAAAGCTTTGAGATGATGAATCTCGTCTTCGACTTCACATTTGCTGACAAAGGAGTTTATCTCTTGAAAAATTGGCGACATGAACCAATTCCCAAATCTTTAATTTTCAATTTCATCATCTGCAAGGCTCCACTCTGGTTTAGATCAATTCTTGCAACAATTATGGAATTTCCTTACACCCCGATCCTGCACTCAACAAGAGCATCAGCTATCATTCGCGGTGGAGCTGATAGAACTCAAGTTTTATGGGAAAGGCTAGCCGACAGGAAAATATTGATTGCTAATATTGCTCAGAAGTGGAAATCCCAAAATCTTGATTTGCTATTATGTCCATGCTATCCGTTTCCGGCAATCCCTCCAGAATTTTGCAATCGTCTGCAACGTAAGTGTCAATTCGATAATTTGGTTATTTAATAACAAATTCCAGTATCTAATCTGATTGTAATTGATTTAATTATTTTTCTTAATTAGCTTCCGTTGTTTACACTATGATATTTAATCTAATCGACTTTCCCGGAGGTGTTGTAAAGTTTGGAACAGAATCCGGAGAGCATGTCGAAGAATATGACGATCAAGGTGATATGGTATTACGACTGGGCAAAAAGGTATGTTGTTTCCAAAAATAATGATAAATATCATTCTAAATTATGTGTACAACAAAAATATAATGTAATGTGTAATTAGGCTGCCCGGGAGTCCACTAATATGCCAATATCAGTTCAACTCATCGGATTACCTTACAATGAAGAAACAGTTTTACGAGGACTTGTGGAATTAGAAGATCTCTATGAAAAATCGCAAATCAAAAAATAGCACTATTGTACTGTGTTTCTACATTCTCACGAACATAAAATATATTTCTATTGTGTATTATTACTCGATAAAATAAGATGATGAATATTTAGGAGAAGGAAGAAATATTTTAACACTTTCTATGTACTTTAAATATACCAAATAATTATTAATGTGTCCTGAAAAACACTGACTCTTTTGGGATTTGTCACAGAACAACTTAAATATATAACTTACTAAAATATTTGTCTGAATGAATGAAGGTGCAGATGTACAGTTTAAAATATTTAAAGGAAGGATTATCATTATCATCAACACGACTTAAAACAGGGTGAACATATTTTGTTGAGTGTTATCGGTATTATTTATGTAAGAATTTTAATAATAAAAATCATTGTAAATTAGTAAACATTTATTCCAATCCTGCCCTGGACACACTTAATTTCTTCCTGTGATAATTTTCAAACTTATACAAATACAATATCCTTACTAGCATACGACATCCCATCTTTCATTAGAACTAGACACATGTATGTTACAATTTACAATTACAAGTAACAGCTTAATTTCATTCGAAATCTTCTCATGGAATATCTGCCATTGACATCACTTAGCTAGAATTTATTCACTTTACAGTATAAAATATACTGGTTATGATTATTATATATTTTAGAAACAATTCAGTTACAAAACTATACTAATTAATCAAAAATAAAGAACAAATGGATCAAAAAGTTTAGAAATTCTTAAAACTTTCTCCGAAATGCATTCTACACATATCGGACAAACATTACAATGGTATTACTAACTGCGTAAATCTATATTTTAGATGATACGGTAATTTTGTATCTTTATTTAGGTAGCTAAAGAACATAAGTACCTAGTTTAGCCTAAATATGTGTGTTAAAGTTTAATATTAACATGTAATACATATACATATACGTTACGACGAAAAATAAATGCCATTCAGGTACAATTATCAACTTAACTAATTCACTAACTAATTACACGAAACATTTACCAACTAAAAGTTGTCAACTAACTAGTTATCTATGGTATTTTAAATACGCGTCAAAATTTTAACACTATTAAACTCTCCTACACTTGCAACTTTTAATTATAGACTTATCGCTTAGCAAATCGTGCTTCAGCATGTTTAGATAGTACTTTCATACGATACTTTACTGTATACCTGTTAACTAGTATAATTATTATTTTCAAATCTTAATCTATATTTAATTACCATTTTCATATTACATATTCTCATCCTTGGACGATACAACAATAAAGAAATAAATCGCGACAGACTTTATTTTGTCGTGACGTGACTTTATGTACATACATATCAATATAGACTGTTTTCATCTTTCTTATCCCACACATGAATTATGTAGTATGTTTGCTAATCTTACATGCAGTTAACAGACATAGATCTACATAGTGCTAAGTGCTAGTATGTCTAATTTATCCTAGTTTAACAATTATCTATCAAGATTCTTATTAGATAAGTAAAGTAAATGACATCGTTACAAAATAGTATTTTACGGAAAATTATTTACTTCTAAAGAAATTTAAGGAAAACGTCATTAAAGATATCTGAATATATTTAAAATACAATTAAAACATTTTTGTAGCCAAATTATAAACTGCTTCTAGTTTATACTAAATAAAAACTATTATATATAAATGAACACTCTGTAAATAATAAGTGTGTGATTTTTATGATAGTACATGTTGATGCAACTTAGCTTTAGTTGATGAAACATCATTATTATAGTCAATAGTCTGTCCCCAGGTTAACATACTTGTTTCAATAGCTAATTACTATGTAACTGCGTATTAATTAATTCTAATTTGGCAAGAATAACATCGTCAATACAAAATACAATTTCGTGGAACACAATTAGTATATTCCAAAGGATTTGTGGTTAGTAAAGCCATCAACAACCGTAGTACTACACAGATATAGATACACTACACATTAATCAACACTTCTTAACGTTTACTCTTACTTACAAGTGCATGCACTAACTGAGAGTATATATTATAAGTTGTAAAAATGTAAACACATCGTAAAGTATAAAATGTTTTAGGATTATCTTTCTGTTTACCAGATATCAATAGTATAATTACCAGCACAAATAAATTAAAATGTAGATTATTTCGTAAACGCTTAGTGAAAGTGAAAACTTTCTCTTGGACATATTTTACAGCAACTATAATATATTTAAGGGATGGAATTAACTTAACCTGTATACCAAGCCAAATTATGAATTTATATCCGTGGGAATGAACGTATACAATGTAAGTAACAATTTAGTTAATTACATATAAAATAAATATTTTACTCTGATAAAAGATAATGAATAACAAACTAGGGACGATAGTGTAAACAAATTAACGAAAATCCTAAAAAATGATTGTAAGTACCCATAATTAAATTAATCTGAAGGTGAAAGATGACTTCATTTGGTAACAAATGTCCACATGTCTCCATGTTGGGGGAATAATAAAATTTCATGCTTCGCTTACTTTTCGTCAATTGGGGTGTAGTCTAAAATAGACCAATGCCATTATCCAACAATTATATCATGTGCCAATTTAAGCACTATACTCTATGACCACTAATTCATTCAACTAATTGGTTAAAAAATCCGAAAAACATAACATAAGTCTAAATTGTAAGCAATCAAAGAAAATAGGAAACTTTCCATGGAACGTGCTTCCAATTTCCGACGTAAACTTATCTATCTATGTATGTGTATAGGAAAAGCATGGTTGTAAATACCAGGCTAGGAAGATATCAAGGGCTATATAGCAATAAGCAACTTGATATTTGTATAATTTTCCGTTTTACGTATTACATAGATTTCCCTGTCTTATCACGGCACGGGAGTTATAATTGCTACGCCTCTGCTGTAACTTTTTTATTAGTTTCGCCTTCAACTGTCGTTGTTTCTGTAGGCAATTGGACAGCTTTTCCTGGGATGGTTTTCGTTTTCTCAGACGTGCTCTTTGACTTCTTCCTAGTGCCGTTATTTTCCACTGTGAGTTTAGCATTTTGATTTGAACTTGAGGTGGTTGTGGCTGTTTTTAATGAGTTGCTTGTGCTTGCTTTCCCCGTAGAATGTGCAGCATTATCCGATTTTCCTACAGCCAATAATTGGGAACTGGATTGGTCTTTATCTTTACTACTAGAATTGGACGCTATGGCTTTTGTTCCGGAAGAAGTTGGCGCAACACAAACATACAACGGCCGAAATAGCACCACGGAGTCTCCATTCTCAACGCTGCCGTCATAAACCTGTCCGAGCTGGAACTCAGGGCCTAGAATCCAAAGACATAGACAATTGTGACAAGGTTTGAGAATAACTTTTAAGAAACTATCAAACTATCGTCTTTCAAAACAAACTTTAATAATTAGGTTGATTAAAAATTCCCTTTCTATAGTTTGACAATTTAATTTAATTACTCATTTGCCTGCATAAAATAGTGTATTCAGTAGTATAATGACGAAAAGTATTATTTACCAATATACATTCCGCCTTCAGCATGGTCTGATGCGACATCTGAAAACAGACAAAGAATTGAGATTTAGTCAATATCAATTTGCAAAAAAGAAGCTGATCTACAATATAATTTGCAATAAAAATTCTTGATAATCCTGAAATATTATAAAAGGTGGATATTCTGGAATTTATTATGTTTCCAAAATGAGACGGAGATTTTTTTCTTTCACTTGGCTAGTTTTGGATTATTTTAAGTAGGTTCTTAAAATCCGTCTTGATTCCTATCTAAGGATAGGGCATCGACCCTTCTCTTCTGGGCTGAAATAATAAAGTTGGCTCCACTGCACTGGCTCTCCTACTACAACTCGACAATTGATCTCAGTTCTGTCAAGTTGTATAACTTTTACGATTTCGTTCTTGGTTTGTCGGATTTGACATGGACACGACAGAAACAGAACAACAACCAGCGAGAGAGAGAGAGAGCTCTCAAAATCATTTTCCAGAGGAACTTATGGCAAATAAAATTATCAGTGCAGTGCAGTATTAGAAACAGAGCATATCAGAGAAAGAGAGAGCTGAACAAACAGTGCCTTATCTATTAAAACTTCCTTAATAGAGAAAGCGAAAAGCAGCTGTAAAGACTGTAAACTCTAAAATGCAGCTTTTCCTGAAATACTCTCACATAACATAACCAGAACTCAGAAGCCAGAGAAGAACAATAATGGCCACGACTTCCTTATGTAATAAAACTGGGGCAATACGGTTTTAAATTCTAAATTCTAGCAAGACTAAAACAAAAATAGCTTACTTGAGGATTCCCAAGTCTGTACAACATACTGTAAAATAATTGGCAAAATTTGTCCTTATAGAAGGCTACAGTATAAGGAATGTAGGGCACTACAGGGAGCTTTATATTTAACGGACCATCATTTTTCTATTAGTGCATACTTTCTCCACAACGATTTAAATATATACTGCATAATATTACAGGGCGGTAACTATTATAATATTTGTAGAAATATTTTATAACTATATGGAGGTTTTTGTACATTTAAGGTGCTCAATGTTTTTTGAATAGTTGTACAGAATCAATGGAGAAACCGTAATAGTTTATTGTAGTGCATTGTTAAATATGGATTAATTTGTTTTCTCTTTTTATATAAAAGTGCAATTTAAAACTTTCACAATTACTTTCCTTTTAAGTAATAGATACATTGTTTCCAGTATATAATATACGGTCAATTATCAACTTAAGAATCTAAACTCAAATAAAAAGGTATTATCAGGCTATGTAATGTGAAGGTGTGACAGAGGGATGTGTAAGAATGTCGCGTTTCGTCATGATAGCGGGGATGTATTCTCGTAATTATCCTATTTCTTACACATCCTCATCTGTTTAATAATATGCAATATAATCTGTATTTATATAAAAGCTTTGTGTATATGGAATTATTTTCTGAGAAGCACAATAAAGAATCACCTACCTACCTACCTACATTGTTTCCAGACACCCAAGTAGTTTTTAAACTGCACATTGATTGACTGACAAGTAACTGAAGAGTTACTTGTCAAGAGAGATTGAAGTACAATTTCACACCAAAAAGATTGCAGTAACATTTTCCCATTAAATATAATTTTCAGTTATTATGAGGGATATCACATCCAACATCCTAAGATTTTGTACTTTTTACAGCAAAAACTGTACAGATTGCATCATATCCTATCGAAAGTCTATTCTAGTGAAAGCATAACGATAAACTACTTATTAACCTCACTAAATATTATCCAATTATATTTTGCCTTGCAACAAGTTTTATGGTTATGATAAATGGGAATGTGTAGACGAAGACAAGAAAATGAAATATTGCATCGCTTACTAATACATATATACGAAGCCATGCAGTGCCTTCATTTCTTATAGATTTACATAAATAGGTAACTAACTTTCATACAAGCTTCTTAGGAATTAAGAAAACTAATTTGCAAAAGCAATTTCCATTTATTCTTCACAATATGCTTTAGTTTCTTATTATGAATGAATAACTAAAGATTTGATTCAAATTAGAGCAAACAAGTGTTAAATAAGAGTGCCTATTTGAAGAATTACCTCCAGGATATTCCTCGAGCATCGAAAATATAATTTTGCAGACAAAATAAATATCTTATCCTAATGCATATGCCTACTACATACTTTAGTAAGTAAATAGTAGTTCTAACAGAATAATAGTTTTAGTAATCAGAATCAGGAGGGAGGACAGACAGTTTAGTTTCCAGAAGAATAGAATTGCGAAGAGAATCTTGTCTAAATCAATATTCCATTCAGCGAAGCGCAACCATCTCATTCTTCACAGTCCTTTAGCCATACAATCAGAATTATAAATCGATACGCTTTCCCATTCAATTTTATCATTTGCATTCAAAATACATATAAGTAAAGCAAACCACGAGCAAGCAACCCGAATTCAACGCAGACAGGCACAGGCTGTGTGGAATACTAAATAAACTTTCACTAAAGGTACAACTTACACAACGACAACACACATTGAATCATTGAACATTGAACATTCACCTACATACGGAGATATATCTCTTTTCGACTTTCGATATAGTTAAATGGCACAGGACAGGACAGCACAGACATCACACTATCTCTGTGTTGGCTATACATGTGTGCAATTTAATTCAAATGTAGATAACCTAAGTAAATCGCTAAAGGAAGCCGTAGAAAAGACAACTGCTAGTATATGCACATACATTACATAATATAGCTTTGCACTCAAACGACTTCATTTGCCTGGCCTGGTCTGCTGGTTCATTCAATATGTACATCACTTCTCATCTTTTACTCTTCCTCTTTTCCATCTACAAGCCCATATCCTTCCGTATGTTCAATAGAAAGTAGTACAGACTACAGACAAAATTAATTTGTAGGTTGCAAAGCAGAAGGGATGTAAATGTAGTATGTAGGCGTAAGTATAGTACATCACTATAAATACGATTCGATTAACTCATTCATTTTCCTATCTATTTTACTTTGAGTTGACTTGCTGTGCTAACTGTCAATAATGTGTTTTGCGTTTTCCGTATCCAATGTGAGCATATTAATAGAATATATTCGAAATACTGAAGAGGATATAGACAGTTTCGTTTACTTTACGTTAGTTTAGTTTGTATTTGCATTCGGCCTCGTTTGTTCACGGTTATGGTGTTTACTTATCGTAAAATATAGGTTGTTCAATGTATCTGTATTGCAGGAAGGCGTGTATTATGTATGTGTTTTTGATTTTAGGAGAGAAGCAACCAAAATCGTATATGCATATAATTCCTAATAATAGTAATGTAAAGTGAATATAAGTCAAATAGTCAAAAAGCAAATGTAATTTGCAGTAAAGGGAAACATTTTATATAATGTACTATATGTTAGGTGTAAGTACTGTGTCCGTTATAGATATACTAGGTTAGTAACAATATTTTCTGAGAAACACTAAGCTGGGTTTCAGACTCTGGATTTGAATCTCCTAAAATATCAATTTTCAAAAGCCAGTGGGTTACCTATCTTCTAAGAATAAATCCTACATCAATCGCTGTTTACTTACTCGTATTCTACCTTGTTGATATAAAACGGGATTTTGATTTAAAATAATTAATACTCTGACTGAACTGAACCATTAAATATTAAATGCAATATTATAAGTATAACGAAATGGAATGAAATGCAATCTAATGAAGGTAGTATAGAAATATCCTTTGCATGGTACAAAATAGGTAAGCGGAATAGATTCTAACTCACAAACCGACAATCATCACATTATAAATAGTATTTTACTATTACATTTTTCATTTTAAAATAGGTAAAAATAAAAAATAGAATTTAGAAAATAGGTGTTAAAATAGGATTTATGGAAAGTTTATTAACTGGAGTCACTTTCGAGAGGATAACTTACTATACTTACCGTACATAATTACAGGCTGCTGAGTAGAGTTAGGTATACGAAAAGGAACAGTGGCTATCGTTATAGGGAAATGCATGTGTAAATCGTCTCCAGATTTCTCCAGCTCCACATTCACCTGAAAAATAAAGATAATTTAATGTAGTTAGTGCTTCCTTTAACTTTTTGAATTTTATTTTGTATGTGCTAGAATACAAATAATGTAGTGCATTTGGCGAGATCGGGATGGAACGATTTAAAATCACAATGCAGGTCATGAGCGTATCTTGAACTTGCTCATTCTTTGCATTATTTAATTATCATAAAGAATACATTTACTATACTCCAGAGTACCCTTACAAAAAATAATCACACAATGTATTTCGTAGTTGCTTAATGTAATTTTAATTTGCACGTGTAATTACATGTAGTTGAGTTCCAGGTAAGGAGTGAGCGAGCGAGCACGTCGATTTTTTTGGTGTCCTAAGTTAAGATTGTATTTATTGATTTTGTGAGGCTGTTTGTGTAATTTATAGCATAAAAATTATATTGGTGTGTGTGAAAAAATTTTGTGATTTTTGTGGTGATTAGAAAATTTAAGTAAATCATGTCAAATGTGAAACAAATTACGAAAGTTAACAAAAATTCTGACGGTGGTAAAGTGCAAGGTAAAGAAAAGAAAAACTCAGTCAAGAATATTGATGGCGACATGCAAAGTGGTCAATCTACATCAGTAGCCAGCACAAGCTTGCAAGGCCTGGATGCACGTATTAAAGATATCGAACTGCTCATCAAAGCCGAGGTAGCTCAGGCGATTAAGAACAACGCAGAATTGCTGGCTAAGCTTGGTGATATAATCAAAGAACTACAAACGGCGGTGAAGAAGCTAACTATACGGTGTGGTATACTGGAAGCTAAAGCAAATGATAAACCACATACAACATTATCGCAACCAGAAAACATTGACACACGAACAGACTCAAGATACATGAGAGCCCACATATTTAAAAATCAAATAGTCATTCATGGATTACATCTCAACGAGAACAACGCAAGATGCAAATACGAAGTAATGAAAAATCTCTCTCATATGCTGAATTTACCTGAGTTATCTATCGAGCGGATTACCAGTCTTGGACATGGCAAGGACTCTCCTCTGCTGGTATCATTAGCGCAATATACAGATAAAGCTGCAATCTATAGGAATGCTTATAGGCTCAAAGAAACGAAAATATCTATCCAAGAAGTGATGACGAAAGAGCAAAGGGCCATAAGGAAACTCCTCGTTGACGAAATGAAATTAAAACGTTCCAAAAATATACCGGCTTATATACGAGGCTACGTTCTGATAACCGGGGCTGAGAAAAATAAAATATACATCTGTAAAGAAGGCAAGATTGTTTTACGCTCGCAAGTGAATTAACCGAAAAAGTTAAAATGTGAATGTGTCATTA
>JAQFYC010001871.1:0-29861 GCA_034694165.1 Tomocerus mixtus | reverse complement strand
TGTGCTAAATGAAAATAGTGTGCTATAAAAGGGGAATCTTGCCACATATGTATACTTGCCACATACTTATGTATGTACAGTGTGAGCCATATATATGTTAACACGGTCTAGGTCACCTAGCTCCTAAACTATTACTCCGATAATAATGAGGTGGCTACCATTCGAAAGAGAGAAAGATTTGCAACAATACTGGTCACCATACCAACTTACCAAGTAGAGTGTCACAAAAATAACAAGGGTAGTAATGGAGTGGGATAACTCGGGTAAAATTCGGACATTCCGAACTGACAAATCATGGCCAAATTGTCCAAATCCAAGTCCCCATTTTCCGTCGAGGAGCGAATTTTCATCGTCCAAGAATATCCAGTGTCCAATAGTATCAATGAGGTCATTCGGAGATTTAAAAGGAAGTTCCCCAGAAGAGACGCACCCTGTTACATGACCGTGAAACGATTGCTGGAAAAGTTTTCTGACCTGGGAACAGTTATTCAAGACCGTCCAAGGCCAGGGCGTCCTAAGGCAGTTCTGACACAGATCAATCTCTCCAGAATAAACAATTCGTTTAAAGAAAATAACCGACTATCAATCCGCAAATCCCAAGGTCAACTTAATCTAAGCTACGGAACAATTAGAAGAGGATTGAAGGAATTGAAGCTGAAACCTTTTCGACCCACCAAAGTGCAAGAGCTGAAGCCTCTCGACTATGAAAAAAGAGTCAACTTTTGTAAGAAATTTCTGTTTTGTGAGGAGCGACGACAATTTCTTAGGATCAGTTGTGTGGTCGGATGAGTGCAATTTCAACCTCAACGGAACAGTAAACCGAAGAAATCAGGTTACATGGGCTCTACAAAACCCACACGAAATAATGGAAAAAGGATTGAAAAGCAAGGGACTAAATGTTTGGGCTGGAATTTTCAGCGGAGGAATCATAGGACCTTTTTTTTCACCGGAACAATAACCAGCGTCAGCTATCTCCAAATGTTAGTAAATTACGCAAAGCCAAATATTGATCGCCAAGTTGGTCCAACAGCTTTTTTCCAGCAGGATGGGGCAGCGCCTCATTTTGGACTAAGTATTCGTGATTGGCTTAACGAAAATTTTGAGGATCGCTGGATTGGAAGAGGTGGAGCATTGGAATGGTGCCCTAGAAGTCCCGATCTGACAGTCCCAGATTACTTCCTATGGGGCTATTTGCGTGATCAAGTTTACTTGGATAATCCGAAATCTGGAAGAGTGAAGCCAAAGACCTTAGACGAGTTAAGGGCTGCCATCATTAGGGAATTTGCTCGTATCCCCGCACACATGATACTATCAGCTTGCGAGTCGGTGGTGAGGCGTTACGATAGGTGTATTTTGGAGCAGGGAAGGCAAATCTTCTAACTAAGCCACAATTTTATACTCATTAACAAGCATCAACTAGCACTTATGGGCTCTTTTAGAATCAACAATGTTCCCGTCAATTCAGATCAATAAAACTGTTATGGCAGTCATTTTTGTTGCAAATCTTTCCCTCTTTCGAATGGTAGTCACCTCATTTTTATCAGATTTATAGTTTAGGAGCTAGGTGACCTAGACCGTGTTAACATACATATGGCTCACCCTGTATGTACTATACTTGGATGGAAGTGTATACTACCCGTATATAGTAGTGTACCTGAACATTTTGGTTGAACTAAACAGTCTTCCGATAGCATCCTTATTATTTATCGTAGAACAGAACTACGCGCCACACAACGAAGTATTACAATTTGTCTGTGCTACTGATTTGATACTTAAGTACCTAAGTCTATTTTTGGCAAGAACAAATAATACATGTTGCTAAAACTCTTTTATTTGTTACCATTTCATTGTGCTCATTTTGATACCTATCAACTTAACACAATCAAAAACTAAACAAAGCTTTATTTAACAAGTCACCCGTCAAGCAACATGTTTCTGGTAATTGTACATGTCCTCGTTATTTACATATTGTTTATTTATTTTAATGAAAGTATTTTATTTTAGTTTATGTTCCTATAAATTATATTTTTAGAAGTCAATATTATGCAAAATAAATAGTTTACCTATCCGTGCAAGCTGCAATATTGTAAAAACTATCCTACCACTATGTATACAGATACTATATGTATTTAAAGTTTTACTTCGTTTATTGATATTGAAAATGTCAACAAACAGCTAAGTCAAAGTTACACCACGGTATACGTAAGTACACGCCGCAGCAGCAGATATTTTATATTAAAGTTGGAAATTATGATTATTAGAAGGGCATATTAAGCTGTTACTGTACACAACACAACTATCAGCCGCATGTATGTACATTTTCTCAGAAATGCATATCTTCAAAATATAAAATGGAGTGAAAGCTTTTTGGTATAATAGGGACGATTTCGAACTTATACAATTTGCTATAAAAGGTTTGGCTGATTTTGAATAGGAAGTTTTAGTGTTTTAACCAGGAATAAATGCATACAAGTCTTTCTCGATGCGAAGGAACACTACTGTTAGCTACACAGAAGGAATAATATGTAGGATGCACCGGAGGGAAAGATTCCGGCTAGAGCCGAGCAGAAGACTTTCACTCTACTCCTCAAGAATACAGAGAGAAAGGATGGAAATAGTTTGGCAGACAGAGCATTCCATATCCAAATATTGAATTTTGGGACTCACACTAACCGATCTAGTGAGCGATGAACTGGGGTGAGCCACTGCCTGCATGGATTGAATGACGAGCTGATGGAATGGGATTTCTCGGTCCAGTCAGCTACTCTGCCAACCTTGCCGCCTCATCACATCACGCACATGTTGCACAAATTGAACACCAAGCAGAGAATCTCTCTGCCTTTTCTCCATACATTTTCCCATTTTCGCATGAATCTCCCGATACAATAATGAGCTCTGTATCCTCTCAATATCATCATGGACACACATAATATATATTTACTATAGCCCCTAGAATAAGCTACAGTTACACATCCCGAAATTTAACCACTGACTATAATATAAGGTTCATCAATCCAAATAAATTTGAGCTTATGTGGTAAACTTAAAATATGACAATTTGCATTATTTTATTTTCATATAATAAATTACCATGATTAATAAACTCAGTAACACTCCACAGATTAAAAGTAAAAGTTATCCACAATTAACCGGTATGTGCAAACTATACTACTTAATGCATAGTAATTGATTGCCACAACTAAAATATACATTTAAAAAAACTATTTGTTGTGCTTTCCGCAGTTTGGGCCACAGCCCATTCAAACACATTTCCCATTGTATTACAGAGTTTATTATCACTATAGTTTATATTTTCTTCTCCCATTTGGCTGTAGTAGATATGGTCTGTACTGGAACAGGCATGCCGCTGTATTCTCCACTGAGTTACATTGCTCTGTACAAACGTCCAATCTTCCCATGAACCACCACATGCAGACGCCAAGAGTCAAGATTCGCCCGATAGGTACTATGTAAATGAGGGACTTATCTCTAATCACGAAGATATACGGAGATAGCTTATAGTCCAACAAATATTACCATATCGGTACTAGGAAGATAGCCTGCCCGAATTACTTACATAGTAATCATAATAGCAAGGCTATAGCAAGGCGTCCAGGAGCGAAATCGAAACCGAAGCTAAGAAATACCATCTACCTGTGCTCTTTTTTGCTTTAGCTCATTATCAAGACACCGATCTCTACTGTTTAGCTATAGTCTGCCCCGGCTCAACAAAAATATACATAAATAAGTAGTTACCTAGCTATTTAATAACCTAGGTTGAGTTTTCTCCGGCCAGAAAAGCAATTTGAAATTAACTTTTTAAATTAGAAATTAAGTAATATGATAAATACTATTATATCTACCTACAAATAGTTTATATTTCCCTTGTAGCAGTATTACTTATTTTTGAGAAGTCAGTAAAACAAAGAACTTGGACTATACAGTATTGGTATATACCATTTATTCGTTACACTAATTATGTATGTAAGGCCACTGCAGCAGGCAGCATGCATGTCAAAGGAACAGATGTGAATTTCCAGGGAGAAAGCGTGAAAAGAATTGCTAGATGATATTATTTAACGTCGCATGGCATTCAAATTTCGTCACATATGATCAGTTCTTCAGAGAATTTGAATGCGTGAATGGGCATAGGAGCAATTGCAATTGAGGAAGAAAAGAGAAAGTACAAGGGGAAAAAACACGCATGCTAAGAAATGCTTAATGTACAGTCTAGCAATATTCTTATCTTGATCCTTGAGTAAGTATGTATAGTTCGTTTTTTGTGATGTGAGTTTTCCATAATGAGATTCCTGTCTATGTAGTGAGGAAAGTGATCATAGGACATGGTTACAAGGTCGTAGTTAGAAATTGGTTTCTTCTCTTATCTTTCATACGACACTAGTAAATAGTATAGCATAGTATTTTATACGAGAGAGGGAATGAATGAATATTCTACCCCTATTCGATTATTTAAAACATTTCCTTGGGAGAAAGCGTATCGTGATAACATTGAGGATGAGCAGTGCCATTCCCATTACTATGTATGCATATGGTACTGCACAGAATGAGAATAGAGATAGTATGTTGAGAAGGTCAACAACAGCAAGCGAAAATGTGGACGGAGTCAAAGTCGAAGTGTTGGGAAAAACGATTCCGTGTACAATTGTGTAATATAGGAAAATGAGTGTATTTAGTAGTCTCCGTAGAGCCGAAGAATGTAGAAAGGAAAATAGGGAGCATGTATAATATCTGTAGCCGTAGTTGCTGGAGTGAAAGATAGTGCACTATGAATGCAGTCAGAGAGCGAAGAATAAAACACAGGCTAAGTATGTAAATGTTAGAGGAAATGGTTGATCATGCTAAATTTTGGATTTGAGATGCAAGGCATGAGCTTTGAGTTCAACTCTTAAGTTCAACTGAATGGATTTCTGCCTAGCAAAATCCTACGACGAGATTATAGCTCAATATTTACTAAGGGACTCTTCAGCCAAAGACCAAGAGTTGGTCCATGTATATAAATACCTACTCCTTTCTCCTCCTTACTTTTTCCTTAACTTACATTAGTAAGTAGTAGTGGTTTTAAGTTCTAGTTGTTGTAGAGAGAGACAGGCACATCTCGTCTACTGAATAGCTCACGGCAATCTATCGTAGTACCATTACCGCTGCTACTACTATTGTACTGGTTTCATTATACATGTTCATTTCTACCCTAAACTAGAACTAGATGAGAAGAGACATTCATTCCTTGCAATATCAGTACATACGAAATGCTAATAGTATTCGGGCAAAAGAATAGTCCATCGCTTTACACTCATTCTATCCCATTCCGTTCAATTTCATAGCCCGCCCGGGTTGGAGTCGGTTGGACTTGGACCTAGTTGACGAGAATATGAGATTATGGAGATATTTATACGAGCGTGAGTGGAGAAAAGGATTTCATTCGGAATACATCAAAAATCAATATAATCTAAGATCTTAAAAGCTTTTTTCCACTCAAAAAGTTTTAGTCTTGCCAAAGTGATTTTGGCAAAGGCAACATCTAATACTACTTCAATAAGTAATACACTGTAATAGGATAAGCCACTTGAACCTTCTCGCTCGTTCAGTTCAACTCTTCCCAAATGCCTTTAAAAATATTAAACGATACAATATTTCTTATTTTAAATTGTCTGAGTAATATGGACTGATGTAACCATTGCGATTCCAATCATACCCTTCACCAACTGGAAACTTCAACTACTTATTATAACTACATTACTATAATAGGCCCTTTTACCAACAAATCCAAGCAAAAAATCAATTATATACAAAGTAGTCGTCCTGACTCACAGAAGTATACAAAATGCATATATACAATTACAATGCGCATCAATAATTTAAGTTAAAGGCATTTTTCTGATGAAATGAAATTTTTATTTTTGTACAGTATTAAAACTTTTTCTAAAATAGATACACAAAGATTTAAAAGTATTAATCTTACATACTAAATAGTTGGACATGATTTGTGTGTAAAATATTAATAAAACGTAAATTAAAGGTACGAAATACCGGGCTTATCCAGGAAGCCTGTATTACTATTATTTTTATGTAACAGTAATGTTTACATACAATTGGTGTTTCAGGTGGAATCAAACATCAGAATGTTCAGGTTTCACTTTTCACATACACTATACATGCCAATCTTTTAAACCATAATCAAAGACATAGAAAACCATTAATTAGAAACGAGTACATTTAAATTTAGGAGTAATTTTAGATAACTCTGTTTACAAAGAATCAGCTTACACCGTATATCAAAATTGTAGCCTATAATTGATGCAATTGTAGATAAAATACAAAGATTGTGCTAATTTACAGTACAAAATTACATACAAGGTATGTATATATATAGTATATAGCGAGAAGTCAGGTACAAATGTAAAGTGTTGGAAAAGCTGGAAAGAATTAAAATGTACCAAATAAAGTGAAGCCATCCTGCCAATTATATGCTATATTGACGAATCAAGTTGGTAGCTTGTTGGGTGGCGAAATTAACCAGTCGGGCTCTGCACTCCCTATGCATATCTCTTGCCTCAGTCCAATGCTCAACTTCCAGCAAATAGGCCCCATGCGAAAACATTATCAACCTGTATTTTAAAGAAGTAAGACAATAATTTAAAATTTATTTCCATCGTCGTATCTTTGATAAATCTTAATATACGGATTGAATGCAAAAATTAATATTAATTTCATATATTTTATACCTATAGTATACACATGTATAGTACACCTAAGGCATTTATACATCTAAAGTGTCCCTGCTTTAAATTATACCTAAGCATTTCTACAATAATAAAGAAAACTCTATTCCTCATTATAATTGTATTATATTCTACAGGCATATATCATGTATGACAGGCTCTGTCTGTCTGATACAAAATATTTTCCATCTATTACCATACTGGAATCGTTCATCAATCCTTTCTTAATATAAAATAAAATGAACAACATTATCATGTCGCATTATATTAAGATATTCATAAACCATTTTCTTATGGTGATTAATTGATGAAGTGGCAAGACATGTAGTACACCTCTGTTGGATTGTAATCCTTAGCTGATAAATAAATGAAGAGTAAGTAAATAACTAATAGCTAATCTTAAAACATCCCATTAACTTGACGATTAAGAAAGTCGAAGACATACAAATTTTACAAATTATATACACGTAGAATTCAGAAGAAATGTGGATTATGTGTTAGCATATAACTAGATAGCATACTTATACTGATATCTACCATACATCATAAATAGGAAGAAGACGTACAAATAGAAAAGAAAAAGTAGAAAATATAATAAGACGGGTGCCACTGATCCGTTACTTGAGCACAATAGGAAATGTAAAAGTTGAAAAGGGGGAAATCACAAACGAAATATTCTACAAGCTGTTACTCCGCTGGCAATTAGTACTTTAAGAAATTAATATGAAGTATTACGAAGCAGACGAAACTGAAAGGCTGAATTCAACATTCTTTCAATTTATATAGTGCTAGTAGTTAGGCACAGGATTACACTAGATCTGTAGTTTAGAATCTTTAGACTTTCTCCAGCCATTCATTTGATAAAGATCAAATATGCCACCGTTTGAGATCACAGTCTACTGCACTTCTAAAGACTTAGAATCTTCAGTTTTCGAAAACAAAATCGTTTCTATTCCCATTCGCCATTGTTGAAAAGAAAAGCGGATAAATGTTTAAGCTCTACTACGTTTTTACAAAGAGAATTATTATTTTGCGATGTGCTTTTCCCTGAGATACCTAATCATTCTAATCTACTGCTTATTAGTTAGTATTATACTTAGCTTATGAGATATTAAAAGAAAGTAGGAGCTCAGTGTATTAATACGTATATCTTAAGAAACTCCGTGCATGGAAATCCAACGAGCATACCATGCCACTTCATTATAATCACTATAAATCTGCATAATCCTTAGTTAATTTAGCATCTGATCTCTATGTTTTTGGAGTAGAATGACTTCCAGCATATAAGTCCTACTAATTTCGTTCCATATCTAATGGAGTAGGTAAGAAGGGGAGTACAAGTGTTCCGTGTACCCGTTTAGCAAATGAAAACGGGGAGAAGTAGGAAAGGAAGATAATATCTGTAACTTTAAGGTGATGTGTGTGACTGTGACTGCCGACTGCTTATTAGGACAGTGTCTTCCTCATTCTTGACTAACTCCTTTAGTCTCAATATTAAAACTACTTTATTGTCACACACTCAAGTTAAGAAATCTTCTCACATTCAATTCTTGTTAAGTAACTGAGACCGCAGGCGATGAAGTAAAATCTAATATATTAAAATATGTACCTATACTTATGACTTATACATATTATGTCTGAGCTGCTATATACAACTGAGATCTACATAAATATATACTGTACTATATCGTACTTAGGTATGATACCATATTATGGGCAACGATAAGACAACATCTTAATTAAGCTCTGTAAAATCACAAGGGTTCCGTTCCTGACATGCTATGCCGCATTCAATGATTACAAGCTACCCATTATGCGACTATATAACTTTTGGTTAGTGAAGAAGGAACTATTCAATCAAACTCGACACAAGTTATGTTATATCTTTAAAAAGAGTGCCTAGAGGACTAATGTAGGTAAGTTAAATAGTTAGTAGCAGTTGCAAAGGTTATACTAGAGTTCAGTTCAGAAACATTGACGAAGAAGTGGAGAAGATAAGAGGCTCCCAACATTTTCTACTTACACAGAACCTTTATAAGTAAAAAGAAAAGAGAAGTTGAGTTTGGGAGTTGAGTGCTGGCCTGGCTGTTGGGATTCAAGATTTAACTGCCTACCTACTATATAGACAGATAATATGTACTTGACTACTCTGCATTACATTGTATAGGTACTAACGCAACACTAAACGTAACTCTAGATATGTAATAGCAATGGGACTGAGTGAGTGAGGAATAATATCTGTAATGGAACATGATAGGAGTGAGTAAAAGAGTTAGATAGAAAGAAGCGCACATTTAATATGCTAGTGCTGCATTGGGAGTTGAGTTGAGTTGAGCTTAAGCCTTGAGATGGGGGAAATGATTTCATTGCGCTTACAGACTGACTACGGCAGTTGACAGTTTTCTTTCAAACATGACAAAAGCAAAGGAATTCATTAAATGATGCCCTGGTAATGAGATGAGTCTAAAAACTAGAATAGGAGCTATAACAAAAGGAGAGCAACCGATTAGAGTTCAAATGCGCGTTGTCAGATAGAAACATGAAATAAGACAACTTTAGTTGCAATGACTTGCCTTGAATTCAGTTGAGGAGAGAGGGAGGCTTATCAGAAGATTCCCTGCTCTGCATCTACCATAGCATTGCAGTTCGCCTGTTCTTTGGCGGTCACTAACTAATTGAAAAGACGACTGTCTTATTCACCGTATCAAAAGACGATGATGAATTATACGAGAAAATTGAGACTAAACATTTAAGACTTATTGTGCTCTTTATGAGCTGCTGAGCATGTAGGAGATGAGACTGAGTGAGAGTGAGACCTCTTTAGAAACTTTCTCACAGCAACATTTAAAGATATTGATGGTAAGAGTTTTTTCCTTGAAAAACTTTTAATGGACTTTTATCACACTTTTGTAATCGTAATAGAGATCAAGATAAATGTAACTCGACATTTACAAAATTATCCTGCATATGCCCTCACTGTCGGAAAGAGTTTGGGTGTAAATAAAAACTCCCTCTAAAAACTTGCTAGATAGTAGCCAACTGTGTTGTCTGAAGGATAATTAACCACGAAAATTGCATTAGTCAAGTCTATCCAGTCCTTTTGGAAACTTAGTTTGACCTCCTCCAAAAATGCCAACTTGAACAAATTATTAATAATCCTAAGCGTACAAGATATTTTGAACTATTAGTCAAGCGTCTCTACTTCTGTCTCTGCTAACACAGCCATAATATACCTACATACACGGACGACTACGAACGAATATTTCTACGCCATGTTTATTTAGCAATCTACACTTACACTGTGACGGAGAATTGTGATAGTTTCTACAAAAGTAGGTAATAAGGACTAAATTAGCCCTATGTCGCATGAGTAGCCAAAATGTCTTCATTTTATAACAGACGTTTTCACTAAACTGCCTTAGGTATTATACAGCCTTTATATTACTTTATTGTTATAATTTTAGTGCTATACTGTACTATATAATTACTACATATACCTTATACAAAACTGGTCTGTATCGTAGTAGAATTTATTCTGAGCAATATAACAATGCCATACCTGAACAATACGCTCCTAACTACTAGTGCATATTACTGAACGTACAAAACATCACAAAAAACCATTAATCAAAAGTCAAAGCCTTAGAAAACTTTCCCTCGCACAGGTAGATTACCGTAACATTCATAATATCTGTACAACCCGGTTTACTACAACTATAAACGCATGGGTGAAAGTTGACAAAGCTAGAAGTTTCGTGAGAATGAGAACAACTAGCAGAATCTTTATTACGACTACACAGAAAAATTCCTGTAATACACAGTTGGTGTTGATGCAAGGTATCAGGCCTTACGATAATTTAATGACACCGTTTGTGTCATCATGGTTCCTACATTACGAATATAGTCTTAAAGTCTACTAGATCCTAAAAACAAAGGTAGGATTCCAAATAATATAACAAAAGTATAATTGAAGGATCTAGGAATAGAACTGTGTTATGGTCCCTGTGTATACTAACATGACGGTTTAATTAACGTGTAAGACTTACTAAGCTACCTTCTTACATACTATCTTAAAAAATAAGTAGCAAAAATAGGAGATACAACTGCAACATTTCGGTTACACCTTACTTTGGATTTTGGAATAAATAAGGCATGATTAAATTTCTAATGCTGGACTACGAAGTCCTAAATACTTATCCGTCGAATTTAAAGTGTCTTCCATAATTGCAATAATGTCAATTAAAACCTCTTCACCTTCACCACAACTAATTGGCTCAATTAAAACAGCAATATTAATCATAACAATATTAAGTATGCGATATTGATCACAAGCAAAGAAATTACCTCGCCATAGTTAGTAGCAAAGAAAAGTCTTCCTGTGTGTAATTATCACCACCCTCTTCGTATCGTGACTCCACAAAATCCTCCTGCATTTTCTAAAAATAGAGACATAATATGAGTCGAAATATTAATACACAACCACACATCAATGACTTAAATATGTATTAATAACCAATTATATATAAAACTGGTTGCAATTTTTGTAGATGTAATGGCAACCATTGTGCAGTTTGTACATACATACGACACATCACCTTTACTAAAATGAGATTTTTTGAGTATAAATACAGTGCAAACATCGGAGTTTTTACTTTAGAGAAGGTGTCCCTTATAACAAAATTAACACAACAGAGTTAGTTAGACTCTTTTACAAACAAAAAACGGGGTCCAATCAAAATGTATTCACTGTATCTACAAAAACATCTAACTAGTAGATTAGGATTTCGCTCTTACCTTTTCCACCTCAGGTCTAACTTTAAAGGCACTTAGTTTGTAAACGTTGAGGTACTTGCGGATGGTTTCGATATCTTCCGGTTCTAGGTCAAACAGAGTCATGTCAACCTCCGTTTCAATAGGAACGGCTACGTCAGCCTACAATGTAATATCATAATGAAATATCATACATAATAATGAATACGTAATTAACCCTCAAACATCACTAAGAATGCCTTTCCCGATAGTAAGAATGTCGTCCAATAGTTCACATAGTAAATATTAACTAACGTAACGAAATTTTCATACACAGTATTATGCTACTGCCACTACTTGCAAAAATCCACAATGATAATATTTAGTAATTGTTTGGTCCACAATAAAGCGAATTATAATTTAAATGGATATATAAGTACTACCAACAAATAAAATGTACCTTGATGTCAGAAATATTTTTCGAGATTATAATCATGGGCAAATCATGCTGAAATTGAGTATGGAAGAACGGAATATCGTATTTCATGGTTGCTGAGCTGGCCAGAGATTGTAACGCTTCTTTATTGTGCTGCCCTGGTAAAATTAAAATAATTTTAAGAAATACAGTGGAAACCGTATATGAAGGAATTTGCGGGACCGGCAAAATTTGTATCTTGTATAAGGGAATCCCTTGTGTAATGTGAATTGTATAAGGTATACACATTTTGACGGAGATAACACAAATAGATAGGCAATGTATTAATCTATTGAGTCATAAATACAATATTAGTAGGTGCCTACAATGTATAAAATGAAATGTGTGTACAGCGGAAAAATTGTTTATGTTATGATAATGTATGCAGAGAAAAAGCCCAAATATTGAAAAATGAGTTGTATCAATACCAACCCAAACTCCTGTTATAGAACTACAGCTGACATATCCTATTATGTTATTTCTGGTTGTTTTTGTTTAGCTGCTTTCATTATTTGAACCCTAGAGCATTTACATTACATTTACAAACCCAATAATCAAGCTAATTACTGTGCGACATGGACAAGGCTCTAAACTTGCAGATCTGCTTTTGTAATTTTCAATTTTTAGAGTATTAATTCCTAAGTAAAGATAAAAGTAGTTAAAAATTTAATGTTATTCGTTTCCACTGTACATGACTTATACATATGTGGGTAGTCATTAAATCATTCCCAACGTTGTATAGGCACCTTATTGTACATCGACTAAGTATCTAATGTCATAATACGCGACATTTACATGCCATATCCTACATGACATTATTGTGATTAGTTTAATTTAATTGCTCTACTTTTTATAAGAGGTTTTATGGTTTCCGTTGTTTGTAATGTATTGCTAAATATAATGGCAAGATAAATTTCCAGGCAAAATTTCTCAAAAAACGCAAAAGTTTTAACGCTTACCAATAACGGACATATCTTTAGTCTTTAGGGACACATCATTTTCATCAACTATAAGGTAAGTTTGCGAAGGCAATTGCAATAGGGCAGATTTAAGATGCCAATCCGTGGATGTTTTTCTATCAAATATTATTTACTTTGTGAGTTCAACATTCAGATTATTCAAACTTTAATTTAATAGCATCGTATGTATTAAAATATGTAATATACCTGGGCACCCAAGAAACGCCGTTTATGTTCCTCTCAGCAAGATCCAGTAGTAAACTTCGTGGTACCAATTCTTTTATCAAATCATTAAGTTGATCGACAAAATGTTTACGTTGAAGAGTAAAAATGGCACCTGTTCCGAATATATTCAGGCTAAATTTTCCAAGCGCCAAACCACCCTCCGTCCATGACTCTCTACATAGAAAATATTAATGCATACGTAGTTTATAAAATAAGTAATAGTAAGGTGTGACCATATTGCAACTTTAATTTTCAATTTCGGAGAATTCTGTCTTGCATTGCATAGGCAAGGCGTAGCATAATATAACTGCTTATCATATAGTGGATCATAAGCTTTCCCTACCAATTAAAAATGGTAGAAATGCTTGGGATCCTAAGAGCCGAGCATCATATATAGTATTATGTTACCGGTAAAAACGGTCCTTTAAAATTTTAAATTCAACTGGTTATAAAATGGTCATTTTTCAATAGTACAGGGTTGAGGTGACACTTTTCTGATTCCTCGTCAATTGCTTAATCAAACTTTACTAAAAGTTTGTCTCGTAAATATTTTGACCCAAAAATTGCAATTTTAGGAACGTTGCCATTATTGCCTAGCCTATGCATTACCGGTAATGATTTATTACCTTTTCTACCGGTAACATATAATGTAAATAACGTTTTAATTTAATTTTGTAATACAAATAAGATGGCGAACTTACACTTTTGAAAATAAGCTAAGCATGATGTATTTTGCCACCAGAGTATCTCCAAAGCAAACCTTGCTTATACATTTTATAATATCTTCACGAATTATAAACTTGGTATCATTGTATTCCTTCATGTCTAGATAGTTATTAACAATAATAAGCATTATTAACAATATACAGTAATTCAATTAACATTTACGTACTTCGATTGGACAAAGGCTTTTTGGTGAAATTATAATAGGAATGACATCCTTACATATTTGAATAAAATGGTGTGAGTGAATTCCATTTATTAAATTAGTATATTACAACAAATTTTTCAAACACACCTCAAACCGCCAATCTGAATTTTTTGTGTAATATACGTTACGATGCGACTCACCATCGAGTATATGAAGATAACTTTGTCCTAATGTCCCCCATCGCGTCCAAAAGAATGGTACACCAAAATACGGATTTTCCAAACAGGCTGGAATTACTTTATAGCACAACGCATGCATACGAGGAATAGCCCAAGATGGCGGATCATGCCGAGTTTCGGTTATGTCTAGGTTCTAAAAAATAAATGAAAACGTAGTAAATTGTTAGAAAAGGATTAGACAGAGAATACAATATTTTCAATATTGCATGTACCAAACTTAAAGAACACTGCTAATAGTGAAATGAGGAGGATGAAGGTACACAAATATAGGTATTTGGCTCCTGTTAATAAAACCAGGAGAAGGGTAAAATAGAGAAAACACAATTTCTATGTACACCTTGAGAATAAATCTCGTTGTAAGTACTTTCGTAAGGAACACAATGGCATGTTACTGTAAGAATTAAATTTGAAATTTTATGTAAACATTACTTTCAAAACATTTTCTTCGACAATTTGAAAATGTCTTAGAAATAGTGAATATTTCAAGACAGAATAGCTTGGTAAGCCTCAAGGAAGTGTTTGTACTGGTAAGCTATCAGTGGAGTAAATCTATTATTAGGGGTATTTAAAACAATCTAGAGCTTCATTACCTCAAAATTAAAATCCTCTGCCTCCGCATCAGTTGGTAAGTCATCTTTATACACAATTCCTGTAAACTGGACGATTGAATTTAATGGCAGATCCCAACTTGGCTGACAGACCTATGAAGCAAACGATTATTCATTAATTCACGTCATCAGTCATGACATTAACAGCATGACCAAACCAATTTTTAGAATTAGACCCATGAGTGGATAAATATTATATAAATTCTTCGTAGTCTCCCATTCATTTGGCGAGATATCTCAACTATTCATAATAGTGATTTAAGTACATAATTTCCAATTTTTGAATAGTGCTATTCACTTCATTACCTTTAAACATTTCAATCCCAGGGAAATCACAAGTGATTGTTGTAAACTTTACTTAGCGGGGATTAACAAAGCAGAAATATTATAGCATGGCACGCCATAAACAGTATATAATCAGTTATCACTCGTCAATACTTTTCGAAGCGTATCGGTGTATGTCGTATGTATAGGTTAATTCAGATGTAAACGTTTTTTCACTATAATAGATAATAGTGATAAATACTGTGAATCAACGGGAAAAAATTAGTAGTTAACTATTCACGACTTACCTTTACAATACACGCTTTTTCATATCCTGTAGTCATGGGAAAATTTTGAAATTTTTCAAATTCCTTTCTCAACTTGGGATTAGAAATCTGGTTTTCAGGGCGATGGCATGTACCCTTATTAAGGTAAACATCATACTAAGAAGTAGTAAATTATTATTAAGAGACAATTCTTTATTATGGAATAATATAAAAATAAATGTAATAATAATAATATAAATAATTGGCAAGAAGTATGAACACAATAACATAAACATTCTTACGTCCTTGGTGTGTTCGTTCCAGATTCCTGGAACAGATACACAGTGAAAAATCCGTCTTGTTTTCAAACGCTGAATCAAATTTCTGTGATGGTTATGCTCGAAATTGTCCTATTAAAAATATGAAATCAAAAACCAATTAGCTTTAAGTATGCAAGGGAAAACATTAATAAAGATAAGGTTATTAATATTCGAACACAAAGACTTGCACGTAGATCTAATATTAATTATTATGTAGCAGTTAATGTTTAGCATGTTCTCGGTATACTATAACAGAAAATAATTATTTCGCTAAATTACTTTGTTAAAATATAATTTCAACTATATGACAACTATTCTAATATAATTATGTAATAGCCATCAAACTACGATGGAAATTATTATAACGTAAGTATTAACAAAGATTCTTGGAAATAAATGCTTATTATTATTAATTTGACTTACATCATGTGTGTTTATTCCTTCTTGAAACATTGCATTCTTTACTGTTACACCGTCTTTATCATAATAATAAGGCACATACAACTCTTCATCCATATTATATTGAATCATCCCAAAATAGGTGTATATCTTGCCACTTTCAATATCCTCCAAATTGGTATGATTTAATGAATTGATCTGCAATTTACAAAATTGTTTTCGGTAAGATTCGAAATTTTTTTAACAACTCCTCATATACCTCAGTAATAAAAGCATGTCAGTCAAGTTAGACAACTATTAGATGAATCTCTATTTCAATAAGAGTTATCTTCTTTAAGGAAACTCTTATTTTTTCTGCTGCCCACGGGGACATAAAGCGATACTCGAACCGTCGAACCTCAAATTGGGTAAAACATATAAATGGCAAGCAAAACATTATACTACGTGGGAAGGTGTAAGTTACTTTTGTAAGCTTTCTACTGACATGAATACAAAATGTCATATTATTTTGAAAATTGCTTTGTTACAAATAACGGAAACTTACCAGGTTGAGTCTCAACGCATCTATCGTTGTAGAACCCAATGTTTTCAGTTGCATATCCATAAGCCTAAAGGCATCAGTTTCATAATCTGCAGGGGTTGATTGTGTGGCTATGAATATATCTTCAAGTGTAGGTAACTGAAACGGCGCAATCGTTTTTGTTGCGGTAGTTGCTTCAAGTCTAAAATTATGAATGAATGATCAGACAAATATAAGTGGATGTTAGTTACACACATTTAGGCACAGCAATCAATGGCTACGCCTACTACAAATTCCCGATCAGAATTCAGCCTGAGGGCCCGCGCCCATCCACCTTCTCAGCCCGCCACCTTTACAACTCAAACACGCCCCTGGTATTTTCCTGACGTTTTTAGAAATTAGTACGGAAAACAAAGCAGCATGGTCATTTCGGGTACGCTGAATGCCGTTGGAGAGAGAGGAGTCTGTGAAGTGGGTTATTCGTCCGGTCGGGTGCCGTAGGTGGGGTCAAGTTCTAGTTTCCGATGCCAAAATCAGCTATAGAGCACCATGGCTAGGCCATTGTATTGTATTTTTAGAACAGCTAACCTAGCTGTCACGAAATGTCAACTAATTTAAGAATTTTTACTATTTCAATGGGATATCTTAGGGTAGAAGATACTATTACTATATGGGTTTTCTAGTTATTAAATCTAATTTCACTTTACCGCGCACTTTCTAGAATGACATTTTTACATTAATCTTTAGCACAAACACCTGACGTTCATAGAGCGGATAGTTAGTGTCTAAAAACTTCAATATATGTAGTTAGTTAAATAGTGGCTAAAAAATGGCAAAATAGTATCTTACAATGACAAAATAGTGGCTTAAAAACCTATTGGCGCAGCAGTTAGTACTACTTATTTTATCAGATATCAGTATAATAGGTTTAAATGGCTATTTATAGAAGCTCGCACCGAATTTAATACGATTTATTCCAAAAAATCTTTTTTAACCTTTAACATTTTTAACAAGGGTTTTAATAAAATTCCACTTCCAAAAAAGTGGCGAAATAGTGTCAAACCTTCAAAAAAAGTGTCGAGTCGAAATAGTGTCAAAATGTCCAAAAAAGTGTCGAAATAATGCAAAACTTCAAAATAGTATAGATACTACTATAGTGGCTAAAACTCCAAAATAGTGAAAAATAGTGACCAAAAAAGTCCGTCTAACTGCAACTGCTTCTTAAGACGTATAGTGGAACCCCACTAATTGTAAGTCTCATGGATGTAGCAGTCACCAAAAAATAGTGTTTTTAACTCACTATCCGCTCTCTGCTAATGTTGCATATAGTATTGAAAACAGCATTAAATTCTGTTTTAATCCAAATGACACTTTGATAACTTAGTTAAGTTTCCTGAAAATGATCCCTGCATCACGTCTTGTGAGTGAGTCCCTGGGACTACAACACTTCAACCTGTTGAGTACTGCGTACAATTCTATAATTGCGATTAAATTGATTGCTCTCTAAGCCCCAACAAAATAACAACATAAAAATAAATAAACTAACTGCCAGATGGTAGGTTTATGATCTTTTGAATCTTTTATAGCGTCTTCAGCTTCTTTGACCATAGCTTTCTTCCACGCCTTCAATTTCTTAAATTTCTCATCAACCACTATTTTCTTTTCTTGCTGAATGATGTGTTCGAAGTCTCCTATGATCGCAAAAAGAATATTATTATACATTACTCTTTTATAAAACAATTCAAACCTTAAAAATAGCTTCCACAAGGCTTTGCTGATTTTCGGATAATCTAACCGAGTAAAATCTTTGACCTTGAAATATTTCAAACAATATTGGCCTCGCGATCCAAGAGCCCACAATTGGAGATCTCCTGCCGCCCAATAAAATTTCAACTAACCGTGTGTTCCCTTGATTTACGAAAATTGAAGATATACACAAAATTATTTTTTGTATAGGTATACAGTATACAATTTTATACTTACGGTACAGTATCTCTATAAACTCCACTGGATTGTACAACAAAGAAGTGCAATAAACGGTCCGACGTTCATTTTCTAAAGGATAAGGTGGATGCATTCTTCTCCATCTGAATTCTTCTCCATATCGCTCTGATTCATCGTCAGTAAGTATTGTTTCCGGGTCGGCCATATTTCCTCGTCAAACTTTATATACTTTACAGGAAATTGAACTAATAGGCGATGAGATGTAGGGTTTCAGGTGTAAGCTTGTACAGACAGAGTGACGTGAAGGTTCGCCACTACAGATGACCGGCTACTTACAACTTATCTGGCTGGAGCTGGACTGGTGACTCTGGACTTTCAATGTTGAATGATCAAAAATGGTGGAATGCTGTGCTAAAAAACAAAAAGAAAAGATTCTATATAAAAACTGTTAGTTCTTAGTTAGTGTCACTTAAATTGGGATACTGTTGTTGTAGGTGATTAAATGGAATTAAAAACATTCAAAATACACCTAATTTTGAATTTGAAAAATGTCAATGTTTAAAGATCCACACCAATGAATTGTAGCAGGCTGAGGCCGTTTCACCGGATTCCAATGTTTTATTGAGTAGAGGAGAACTGACCACCACGGAGAAACAAATTGGAATGAACTACTGCGAACGAAATGCATGCTGTATTGTATGAAGACAGAAAGGAACAATGAACACACACGTTCTCTCTGTCAAGTTTTCAGCACATTACATAAAGAAATCCCTCCAACATCGATTTAAGAATCGCGGGCAACAATACATGGAACTCACTAACAGTGGCTTACTACTGCACTACTGCATAGTGTATTGTACCCCTACTAATTAATAGTAAAACGTCGTCACATTAATAATGAAACAATTAAGACTTATTACCTATGTTCTGTCTGCAACTGCTACTCATTTTATGATGATATCCTGTGGGACAAAAAAGCCCGTTGGAAGAAGAGGCCGCGGGACGAAAAGACCCGTGCTGCAATACTATTTGTAGAGTAGGATATCCACACATAGACACATGGACAAATTTTTTTAATGTAATCATGTTCCAAAACCCGTTTTTCATTTTTATTAGGACTAATTTTGGAAATACTTGCGCATATTGGCAACGATAAAACTCACATACGCGCACTACAGACACGGTCTGTTCTGTCCTCCGGTCTCTACTGTCAAATGTTTTTTCCATGACAAGAGATGTTTCATCCTAGAACCCCAGATACTTTTATCTTTTAGTACATATACGACGTTTGAGATCGAAATCTCGGAATAAATGTCCTGCATACGTATACACAAGTAAACACTAATTTAGACTAGTATATAGTAAATGCATTATAATAAGTTACTTTATTTCAGCATAAACTATGCTAATACAATGCAACGCATTCATTATCAACAATAACAAATAAATATTTTAAATAATTTCATAGACGTTACTCACAATCACAATGAGAACACCATGAAAATCATACATTCGTTTCACATTCAGAAGTTACAAACTACATAATGATTTTAAAATGCAGATATTCAACATTAGGCCTAAAACATAAGTAAATGTGGGCAAATAAAATGGACGCATTTTAGAAGTTGAAAGCTGAGACTAAACTTCACGATTTAGCCATCCGGCCGAATACGATTTTTGATCCAGGCAGTATATTCGCCAACCTTTGTGAATACATCTGGACTCTCGCCGCATGTTTTACTGAGGCTAAAAGACGCCACCCCAAGCTATATATATAACAAATACGATGTATAATTTAGACAATCAGTAATATAATTATGTTAGTTATAAATTATTAAGCTTAAGTGTGATACAACTTGGCGCTATGCCCTTTTAACCACATTATTAATGTTTGGTATAAATAGTATAATATTTTGGATGATATCTCACTTGGTACACTTTTTCTTGACGCTTGTACATCAGACTGCCACCGCTGTCACCGTAGCATATTGCAGACTGAAATTAATTTACAATAGGCGAATCATGTTTTTTTCCTTAATGGTAAAATTGAGTCATTAAAGTTATACACATTAGAGTCTCCACAGAACGTCACCACGCACTGGATTAAACATCAGTAGAAAGTTCATGCAAAATATATTTGTTACAATAATATAAGGATATTTATGGAAGGAACTTAGGGTAATCAGAATTTTGAATCAGAGGCTATAGTAGAATGTTACCTCGAGAGTTGAATCAGTGCAAAACATAGTTTTTGGCTGGAAATATCTTAGATAAAAGCTTTGACAGCTTCTCTCATTTAAAATAGGTAGTCTCACGCGATACAACTGTCTGGGAGCTTGCAACTTTGTATCCAGTCGGCCCCAGCCCACTGCCACTCCTTTTCTTCCTGTCATGCTTTCACGACGAAGTCGGCCACTTGGTAAGCAAATGGGAAAAATTTCTTCGGTATATTTAACCGGATCCGTCAATTTCACTAATGCAATATCTGCAGCAAGAGTTCTAGTATTCCATTTTCGATGCAAAATATATTTTTCCGCCTACAAACAAAAATCGTCACGATTATCAGAAATAGGAAGGTGAAGGTACTTAATAATAATGTTCTAAGATTATATACAAAATTTGTTACCTGAACTATTACTTCCGATCCAGTAAACTCCAAACGATCTGTCCCTCCCATAAACACGCTAATCGATTCAGAGTTTTTCAAGCAGTGGGCAGCGGTTAAAATGTATTCTGGCGAGACAAGAGATCCTGTACATGCTGTCTGTGTTCCGTCAGTTCTGCTAATATCTAATTGTGCCACCCAAGGGAATAATCTCGGAGTAAAAACTCGACGTCCACCGACGATCTATGGAAGCATTATAAAAGAGTTGTTGAACGCCATAACAAAGATGTCAATGCAAAATGTCAAAATTTCATTTACTTTAGAGCTTCTCCCCAATCTTCCACAATTGGTCCCAGAATTGGCATCGTGATTTCTCTCGTCTGGTGAATAATCTCTTTGCTGACGCGAGAAAAAGCTACACTGTGTCTCCTCTGGGACGCCAGGATTTTGACGAATTCGAAGTGAGATTCTTCTTCGTAGTGAAGTAACTCTGACCTGAGCAGTTTGTCCACAATATAAATACGAATTTCTGCCAAACCTCAGATCTCCCTTCAAATTTACTGTCAAAGAGTCTCTGGTTGTCGAGCAGTTTCCGAGTTTTATAGGTGCACAATGGAGAATTATTTTACTTTTCTTTTTTGGAGTAGCTATCAAAATTGTGCAATCCTGTGTAAAATTCAAGGTAAATTTTCCACTGGTCTCGTTGATTCTGCAAAATATATAGTTGCCAATATTAATACATTTGAGAGCTGATTACTGTTAATAATGTCTGTTTTGCTGACCTCGTGGTGGAAGGAAATAGTACAGATATTATTATAGATACATAATAGATGTAATTATTCCATTATTAACCATATACATTATAATATGCGGTGGGATTCTTTTCTATCTATGCATTTGCTATTACAGTTTTACATAGATATTATTGTTTTAACATCGGACTAAATATTTCCTTCGATCGAAATTGGTTGCTTCATTAATATACGTGAGTAACACTTATCTCTAGAACTAGTTGTTAAAGTGCATAAAATAATGAAATTGCGAAAAATTTGCATATTAGGACTCGGCTTATTAGGCAAGACTATGCGGTAATAAGGCGTTAATTGCCATTAAAGCACAAAAATACTACGTAGTCATCATTATCACTTTGTAGTATATAGTTATAAAGCAAAATTTCGTTAATGAACCCACATACATTTGTGCCCACCATTGTCTCATTATTTAATAGAAAATAAATTAATACAAAGTAGGAAGTGGAGCACTTATAAAGCATAATAAATACCTACATTCCTAATAAGTGGAGCGCAAAAATATGTAGATGTAAATACTACATTACTACAATGTTTTTCAGAAGCTACTACTCATCTCATATCCAAGTATGAATGTGTATGGTAAACGAATTATTATAAAAATTCCGTTGAAACCTTAAAAACAAGGATGAGAGAGAAAGTTTGATGGGAAAATAGTGAATAGGTGCCGATACGGTATATTATACGCATTGTACAAAATTATTTTACAATGTGTATAATATAATATATAATAATATAATAAGTTGGAGGTCTTGCAAGTAATCGCAATTATAATTTCTAGGTGAGAAGAAAAATAAAGGATTAGTCTGATGAAAGTAGCTAAAGTCACTCAAAGGATTCTACCCAACTGAACTTACTTCCTGTGACAGTATTGACTACGTCCTTCCTTTAAAAGCAACCCATTTTCTTCGTCGTCCTTGTCGTCACCGTAATGTTCTTTGACGTATTTTAATTGTGAATCCGTGGGGATTTCATTCAAGGAATCATAATACTCAGACGATAGTAGGGAACTTTTAGAGTCTCGGTCAATTTCCAGTCCTCTGTGCTGGCCGATCATGTTTGGTGAAGCAGAAGACTCAGCCATCAGAGATGATACATTTCGACTACTGTCGGGTGGCAAGCCCAGTGCTTCCAACAACGTGTCATGTATATTCACTTTGGAATCAATGAAGTGGCCAATTATTATATCAGGAGCCAACATTGGTCCAGGATTCAGAATAACTTCAACATCCTTTGATAAAAGTAATTTTTTGTATAACTTGGTGTGAGAAACTTATTTAATGTAATTATTTTCGAATACAAAAGGGTATATTGTAATGTAATGTAAGTACCGCATCATTTTGCCGTGAAGATTTATCAAAATAACTGTCTATGACCTCGTCCACTATGGTCTCCAATATACTGTCGTCCTCATTCTGTGATAGAAACAAAAATACATTTGTTAATGGAAACGTAATTGCAATTCACATTCCTAATTAAAATAATTTTTTTTGTTTGAAATTGTTGCTACTAAATGTTTAAGATTTTCATGCATCTTTATTTTTTATATTCCAGTGTGTTTCTATGCATCACTGGGTTAACTGTAATCAATCTGGACACTTGATGTAGTATTTTAGTATATCTGCCTTCATTGAAAACAATACTGATGCAATTATTGTAAATCAAAGTATTCATGAAAATGAATTGAAAACACTTTTACCTATAGCTATTACGGTAAATGAGGCTGCACACGTTGTACAAAATAAATAATAGGATAATATTTTATGACATTTTCCATATTTTCTCTGTCAACATTTATCACATTGGACAAAGGACAACGGGTCATATAAATAATTATCTGAGAAAAACCACCGTCATTCATTGACTATCATAATACAAAATACTGAGTAATAGATATACCTCAGTGTCATCCTCCGCGCCAGCAAACCAATTAGGGTATTCACCATTCTCTTCTTCGCCCACCGCACTGTTGAACACATTTATTTCAAAAACTAAAACCAATAAAATCCACCTTTTTATTCTCAGCAGACGCTGGGTCATTCTCTCACAGTATTATTCTATAAAAACCACACAATAGGCACCCGAACGAAACTACGAATTACTTTCGAAGACCATTTGTAAATGTTCAACTATAATACACTAAAAAGCGTCCTCAATGTTTTGTCCTCTTTTATGTATCGGTATTGAATCAATTACATTTATGCATGAATTATTTAGTGCGGAAGGAATAGATTATATATACCTGACACACTTGCCGACATGTGCTCATTGCTTGTGTTTTTGTTCCATATTTGCATACTGAATATCATTTAATTGATTCCAGGTTTTCATTATGTATCCATTTTCATTATCCATGTTGAATGGGATTGGGTTTGGTTCTGATGTACTCATATGCAGGCCGAAATAATGCCATGCAAAAATTCAACAATGCAATAAGAACTTACAGAATTTTTGGTAAAACTATTTCTTACAATTACAAATATTTTTATTTTGGCGGTGTAATAATAATATCCTTCTATCACGATAAGTACACTATTTTTGCTTACAGGGAAACAACAAAAATTATTAGTACGCATTGGAGATACAAACATTATCTTACGGAAACTACAATGCGTAAACTACAAAAATAGCAACAGTGATATATCATTATAATACCATGTCAACGTTTTTTCAATCGATTAACAGCAGTGTAATATGATTTTTACGATCCTTAAACTACGTTAAATATAGCATTGTGAAATATTTACAATACGGGAACAAATATTTTGTTTGAAATGTTGCTCTCCAATTAACAATACACTAATTTAATGAATTGACCAACAGATATACATGATTAGTTAGCCTATTTAGCGCTGTTCACTTACTCGCTCAACAGCAATGAGTTTTATATGATAATGATACTAATTGATAGTTTTGTATATACTTTCCAAACCATATACATAGCTATGGACTACGCAATTACATTTAGAACAAAGTATCTAACTCGATTAACGATAAATATATATATATAACGATTTCTAATGATTCTAAACGATTTCCAGATCAAAGCTCAAATGATACATAAACCAGTTGTCATTTATTGCCATCAAAATAATATTAAATTCAATTATTCTGGACATCTAAAGAACTAATAATAGTTTATGATTGTTTGTATTCAAATGTATAACCCTACAGAAGGTGATTTCCCACTGTACTATTTGGAAAATTTTAGTTTACGTGACATTCTTAAATTGTTTGGAGATTAATATCCCAGCGGTAATTCCTTTAGTTTTTAGTACATTTCAGTTTGCTTAAAATAGAAAATTCTCAACTATCGTCAATCATTGCTATATTTCTAACAGGGAACAAATGTAATATTACGTAGTTCCTTATAAATAAGGGGTTAGGGCAATATAATGGTTAATTATCATAGGTGGGAATGTATGTCCGAACAATAGTGGATTATTTTACCTAGTATTAAACTTATTGTAATTAATATTCATTCTAATATCTATCTATACATTAGAAAACGCAACTTGGCAATCTGCCAAAAAAATTACAGAGAAAAGCAACTCTTAAAGTAACATAAATAATGCCTTTCGCTTTACTTACTTAATTACATTGTCATTGAGCTGCTGAGACTACGTTAACAGATCCTTCCCAAATATCTCGTAGTTGCCTTTTAATTATTGCTGCTATGTAAATAGGTATAAGAATTGAAGGCACAATATATAACAGGGCTGGTTGACCAGTTTGGGAGAAGAATAAAACCACAAAGGCAATAGATAGTCCGATGCAATATCCTGTTAAGTAAATAATGCATAAAATTTCAGTTAAATAAGCTTATGCAACTCCCTCAAAATTACATTTAATTATGTAATCATTGTCTCTACATTATGTTAGCATAATCAAAGGATGAATAACAAAGAACCAATTCACATTTACCTACGAATGTTGTGATGAAATACGGTCTATATTTTTCTCCTCGTGCTACATCAAAACTGTGGGCAAAACAAATCAGAAATCCAGGAACTATAATATCACCAAATCCAAGAAGAGAAAATCCTTTCGACGCACACACTGCAAGAGGACCAGCTAACCCTGTTTGCATATGCGGAAATTTTAATAGCAATGGCAGCTGTTCCGTCGAATTGCCCCCGGTAGCTACTTCGACCATGACACTCTTTCCATCCTGAAATGTAAGTACATAACATATAAAGATATTGTAATTATATTTTACAAGTCAATAAGTACACACTGCATTATTGGGTTTTAAATTAAGCTAAACCTAGTTAAATGCATACCGAAGTGAAGTAGGGCGTTATGAACACAAAGAATATGTCATAGAAGAACAGGAGCGATAAAAGTGTAGTGCAGACTTTGAGACTTGGCAAACGAAGAATTTGAATCAAATTAATACTGAAATTAATAAACAAGTATTTGGTATAGTTTGCATTTCTTTATATTACATATTTTATATTTAAAATATGTACGAATTAGATTTGTAACAACACTAACCAGAAACACACTCCTAGGATATTTTGAAGGATCCACATGTTGTCGTTTTTACGGAATACAAACCATATAATTGGAAGAGTAATGGCTATCGCTCCAATTACTATGTGATGGATTAGAATTCCTTTCACCCTAGAATCAGTGGTAATGGTAATGTAAGTCTCACATATTTTACTTTTACTTGTATACAAATATACTTGTATATAATCTCATATATAAATAAAAATAGACAACTTACTTGGGCACAACTTTATGAAGTTTACAAAACCTGCATATCTGGTTCATCATGTCAAAAAGTGCTCGAACAGAAGCAATACAGAATATAGCAATGAAGAAATACACTGAAATATATATTAATTAGTACATATAAATGTATGTATGATAATAAAATAATGATAAACATGTAATTATACAACACCTACCACAGTAAGAATAGAAAAAGTAAAGCATCAGCAGGGTTGCCGAAATGAAGATTACCAAGATCAACATGACAACTACAGTAAGTTTTAAAGGGTTTCTTGCATCATTAGAGCCAGATACGTCCATTATTTCTTGTTCACTTTGAGTCCTGCAAACAATATTTAGCTTGTGAAAAATTCTGACACATATAGTACGATAGTCTTACTAAATATGTTACACAGAACAGATGTGATACATATGTGTACTAAAATCGGTTCATTACATGGACAAATCTCGATATGGACCAAAATATGCCCCCAAAAAGACACAAAAACAAGCCGCAAACCAAAGAACCAGCATACTTCCATCAAAGACACCACTGTTATCTTCTTCAACAGCATAAAATCTTATTTTCGAACCATTGAAAACCCAATCCTAAGTATGACATAATAACACATTATTAAAATAGATTCTGTACGCCAAATCGCTATACTAGTCGTAGTACTCATAACAATAACAACGTAAAAATGCTAAATTACATCCATGTCTGAAAATGTCTGGGGAGAAATAATTGCCAAGTTGTCAAGATTATACGTCTCGGACATACGATAAGGATTCAAACTTTTTGATATCATCATCAACGCTTTTCCCGAATTAGCCTACGAAAACAAATAGACTAATAGATTAATCACCCACCCAATTTAATTAAATGGTAGTTTATACAGAGCTCTCACTACAACGTTATTTACCAAAGTATAATTAATGTAATGCATTCTAGAACAGTTTGTTTCATCTCTCATTAAAAATAAGGAATTAGGGTCTGAGACGTCAATATTCGAAGTATTTGCTTCCGAATCACACAGGCGAAGTCCAGTTTCATTAACAACAGAGTAATTTTTCTAAAAACATTGCAATCATTAGATATATGTAGTTGGTTATAAATACTAAATACACTGTTAAAATTATCCTTTGGTTTAGAAAACTTACTGCGGAAAAAACTTCTAATTTATATATTTTAGAAGGATATGTAAAACAAAAATCCCGTCGATAATTTGAGTTATCGTGTCCATCACTGAACAGTGTCATAACACCGTAAGAATATATAGTAGGCCCATCCTAGAAACAAGACATAATTATGTATAGCTATCATTGACCTCCTTTTAAATTAAATTATAGCATTTATCAAAAACAATTCAATTTTACGTCTGCTGCTTGTGTTGCCAGGCCGCAATTTGATATGATGAAGGCAGTAATTAGGCACGAGCATATTCTTATTCGAAAATGTCCCATTGTCAAATGTTTCAGCAATTAAACCAATATATCTGTGTTAAAGTAAAAGAGATAATTATTTCCTTGTTATGTCTCGTAGGTCAATTTAATCTCTTTTAATTAACATTTTATATAATTTTCACTTACCGTCACAGTTAAGTAGGTAAATATTAGGTCAATCAAAACTGGTAATGGTAGTATTTTTGAGCGTTTTAACTTGTCACTTGTAAACTTTTTACTTTGGTTTGGTACAAGACAAAGAATACCAAATACTGATTATTCCTTTAATTACTTACTTTAAAATAACCTTTGACATTCGCCAGACCAGCTAAGACTTTAGGCACCTATGAAATGATCACAGCTAAAGTCTATTGAGTAGCAATGGCAGTTAGGGTAATAAGGCAATTATTTTAGGATATGTGTTAAAATTCCCATTCCGAACCACCAAACAAAATAAAATAAAACGATTTTGAAGCTATTAACGAAGGAACCATATTGATAAATTTGATAAAGATCTCGGATTTTAATTCACTATGACTCACTAGTGAAAGTGAACTATTTTCTTTTCGGGTCAGCTGAGGACGGCGAGTGAGTCAATAACAAATAATGACAGGCTTAATTAAACGGCGTAGTATGCAAATCAGCTATGGCTATGAACTATTCTTTTAGCTATAGCATTTAGTAAGATTTGCTAATTTTTGCTATTGGTGAATAGCTGATTTCTACAAATTCTTGAACTTTAGCGCTGCCTTCTCTTTTAGCAAAGTGGGTAGACTTTTAGTTTCCCGTTTGTATGCAAGTTAAGAGTACTGTTACTAACGTTTATTAGCCTTTTTAAACAAATCAAATGTGCACAAGGCACAAGGTCCACTGCCACTCCATTCTCATTTCATTAGAGCAGATTCATGAAAACTTCGTAATAAGGATGCCACATAATACATTAAGTTAACCTGGTGTGGAAAAGCAAGCCAATTCTCTAAAGCCCAACTCAACCAAACCCAAAACATAAAAATTGTAAAAAAGGCGTTTGACAACAATTATAGAGCAAACACTGGTGAAATTAAAGTAAAATGTGCTGAATATTTACATTTGTGTACTAATAAAAAGAATTTTGCTGAAATAAACCACTATAAAAGAGCTTATATCACTTCTGTGGCATTATATTTTCTGAATCCTATCCAAAAGAGACTCTACGACACAAAGATTTTCTTAATCCAGACCCACCCAAAGGTTTCATGTTTGTCGAACTGCATCATGTGCATGCATTTGCAATTTAACCTATACCGAACAGTAAAACAGTAATAGTACGCTAATGGTCAATGGTATTCGTAGTTCGTAATAAAGCTAACTTGAATTACTTTATAGTTTGAGTATTAAAAGTATCATGAATCAAATTATTGAGTTTAAATTTAAGAATAAGGTATTGGCGTTTCCAAATTACTTAAGCAATATATTTAAAATATTTATTACTTTTCGATTGTCCAATTTATTATTATTCCTAATTTATCTTTTATGGATGGCACTTAATGTATTGTTGATGTAAACGCTGCAATAGAGTATCAATCTCAACAATACCTTATTTGAATAATAACAACATGAACACAATATAAATACATTCACATAATATATTATACTAGTATTTTAGCCCGTGCGAAGCTACGGGCGAGTCTAGAAATGTAGCTATCAAAAAATATTGTTTCCTACTT
>JAQFYC010001870.1:0-29873 GCA_034694165.1 Tomocerus mixtus | reverse complement strand
CGCCCCCTACTTTCTATTTTCTCCACTTTCTCCATTTGGTTAAATGGAGAAAGTCTAAAAGTTTTTCAATTTCCAAGTGTAGCCCCTCCCCCATCCCAGATTTCCAAGAATCCTAGATGCCGGGATGCTAACTTTTTTTGAGGCCTGATAACTACCGATATCCTTCTGTTCCTGCAGTTTTAGATTTTTGCAACAATAATTTTGCAAAAATTGCAAATCATAATAAAGAGAAATGAATTTACCTTCTGATGGGTACTTTCCATTGTAATCTTCAGATTTTCTGAAGTATTTTAAAAGTTGGTTGTAATTCCAGGAAGGATCTCCAGTAATGTTTGCCCAATTGTCATAATCATAAGGACTGCCTCGGTTGAAAAACATATAGTTAATTGAGCTGGTTCCACCGAGGACTTTTCCCACGGGTGCTTTGATACGCTGCGCTGGCAAAAATGGAAATTTTGAAATAATTCACATGTAATATCGTGTGTGGATATAATAATTATATTTTAAATGCAAATTCATATTTTTCATACAGCATTATTAGCATGGACCAGCGGCTGGCTCTCGTAATCGAAAATTACACTCGGAATTGGCTGGGTATCGGAGGCGAATGCTGGAACATCCAGTTGGGGAGGTGGGGTTCCTCCAGCTTCCAGCAGGACAACTTTTACATTGGGATTTTCCGAAAGCCGACTGGCTACAATGCATCCGGCTGATCCTCCTCCGACTGTCCATGAAAGATATTTAAGAATTTTTGTTAAAGTAGTTTGGTCCTATTTAATTAAGATACTTAATTAATTAGATTTGTAATTAATTGAAGTTAGATCAGACACATGGGTTTTTTAGAAAATTTTACAACCAAGGATAATTTTAGTGGTTCAGTTTTTGAATTAATTTTAATAAATTTAAATGAAATCACAGAATGAACGAAAACTAAGTACTTAAACTTTTCCAGTCTATTTAAATTAACATGAAATATTGCAATGTGTGTATTTTATATGCAAATTTTCATTTTTAAGATTACCAACAATGAAGTCGTAAGTGTCCACTCGTGGCAAAAAGTATTCTTTCGAGTTCGACTGGAAAAATGCTAATTTATCCGATTTCACGTACTCGTCAACATAATATTGTGCAAGAATTGCCACAGACCCGAAAATTAAAGTTGCCCAATCCATTGTCAATTAATTTATAAAAATACTTAAACAGTCAGCCAGCAATCATTCACCTCAGACAATGAGATTTTGTTATGTTAATGTCATGTTACGGGTCATTATGTCCATTCTCCATTATATATTTGGCCTAGTTTATACCAATTAAGATTCGTATATAGAGCAATGACCTAAACGAGTTTAAAATAACCAGGATATGACAATATATTATTCCTCAGTAGTGTGAACCCTTAAAAGTAGTAGCACAGTTTCAAAACAAACTGTACAATTAAAGTTTAACGCTGTATTTTTCATTGTTTTTTAATGTGCTAGTAAAATCACTAAATTATAGTTCGCTATTCAAAAAACCAGGCATGGAAAATAATTGGAATATCTTATTATGCTTTCTCCATTTAAATAAAACATGTATAATACATCAATATAATACATATAATATAGATAACAAAAAATTAGCGTATTCTTTTTATATATTATTTCTACTAATTACCAGTAAATTCTAGAAAAAATTAGCTAAGCTATCACATTAATTCAGAAACTGTATTTTCATTGGATGAAATATCAGGCAATGATGTTAGAATTATGATTTCGTTATGATAATTTTTTAAATATGTTCTACCCCATTTATTACTGCAATTATCGACTCAATAGGGTACTAGATACTTATCTGAATAAAATTACTATAATTACTATAATTAATGGGATACGAAATTTAATTATGGAAGTTAAGCTAAATCAATAACTTTGCGAATTTCTGTTTATTGTGCATTTTTTTTCGTGTTTTTGCTAAAGATAGTAAAAGTTGACACTAGATTTATGTATTTAAATGCAATCGTATGCTGGGAAAGTAAAAAAACAATGCAATTTACAATTTTTCATTCTTTATATCTTTATTTCTTTATTATTATATAGTACGTAGGTATTTAATTAAATAACTAACATAATATTATTACATAATAATTATTGCAAGTGCCAAATACACTAACAAGTGCATCATTGGTTGTCATTTTGTAACGGAAGCTAAATTGCAGTCGTTTGGCCTTATTTACTGTAGGTACCTGTAATCTTAATGCATGTACATAATGTAGGTTTATTTATTTCTGTAGAATTTTCCCATTTTCTTTAACCGAGGCAATCAACATCAACAAATAGGTACAATTAATTATTAATTAATCTTCTCTTCCAATAGGTATAAATTATGGCCTTAATATTTCATACCTTTGCAATTACATTAATATTCATAACTCTTACATATTACTTAGGCATTTTTACATCAGGTATATTTTATAGTCATATTGTGATACACTAATTACTTTAAATTCTAGTCACTATTTAATTATACATACAAATCTTACCTAAAAACTAATTTAAATACTAATTTTACATCGTCATATATATAGTATTGCACAAAAAGCAATATATAACATTATTAACATTAGTATTACTTTTTAGGAATAATTACTTTTAATAATTAATACCCTAATCTGTAATTTATCTTGTTTTTGATTAATTGCAGAAAGAACTAGTTAGCATACTCTCCTCTCGATCATCAGTACACGTGTACACGTAATCATCCAAAGCTGATCAGTACAGTACAGTAATTAGTGCATTGAATTGAATAAAAGTACAAATTAATGAACATTAAACGGAATTGATTGACATAATTTAAAATGTCAAGCATAAGTTGATGAAATTAGTACATACTTAAATACATAGTTATATATACGTGTGTAGCAGTCGATAGTTTTAGTTTACATTTTATAACAAGTAGTATATTATAGTAAACTTGATTTTTTCAAAAGCTACACATGCATAGTAATAGTATATCCTAATCCTATACACACTATTTAATTTATTTTGGGCACATGGAAGATGTAATAACAATATTACTTACTGTATGTACATGAATAATAATAATAATCGTAAATATATCTTAAAATAATACTTCTATCCTTACCTTAACAATTTTAATATTTAAATAACTATAATTACAATTGAAATGAAAACATGAATTAGGCATTGTCAGGTTTAAATCTATTCAATTATACTTACTTGACTAACCTTACACTTTAACTTACACTAACTATACGAACAAGGATTTACATTTTGCTTTAATTTTACTTATTTTTACATTATTACAATTATTATTACTACCTAACTTAAACTTGTTTTCTTATTTACCATAAACATTGCACATAAAATACAATTACATACATTTTTATTGTCATACTCAATAAATGTACATTTTATTTTAATTCTACTTATTTACATTTACAATACACGAAAACAAGCAAATTCTACATATTTCGATATTAAAAAGCTTAAGGAAGAGATTTATTCTTAAAAAATGAATATTTCTAGAAAGCATCAACCAAATATCAGTATTTTTAGACATTAATTAGTAGAAATGTAAAAATTGCTTTACATTTTTAAGTAGATACATCGTAGATGATAGATGGACATTATTTATACTTTAAAAATTGGAGTGTATGACCTTTTTCAATCTATATTTAGTAATTTTAGTATATTTTAATGGAAGCATTTTAATATTTAAAGTCATTAATTCTAGAAATAAGTCAAATAAGTATAACGAGAAAGAATTACATAGTAGAATTACATTTTATATTAAGTAATTATACTGTAAGTTAGACGGATATGTCTAAAATCCTACTTAATGCGGGGATAATTTAATTATGTAGCACTTGTGTACTTTGTATACATTAAGTATAGCTTAAATGAACGAACAGACTTAAAACGGCTTAACACATAATATGCGACAATGAGTAATACTCATTTTTAAAGAAAATCCAACAGTTTACATTTTTCGGCAAATGAGGTGAATGTTACATAAATATTTAGTGTATTAATTAATTAGTATCTGTGAAATTAAATCGTTGAATTGAAATTATTTGTAGATTTGTTGACTGCGAAGTTACATTATGTAATGTGAATGACTGGAGACGGAATTTAGCGCAAAATGACATTGGACTTGTAGCCACCCAGGTCATTGTTTGACTTTTCTTTGGATTTTGAGCGACGGAATAGTGTTCTTGTAAGCTTCTTTACAGTGCTGTCCGTTCCAGGGGGACTAGAGGAGCCCGTATTTCTGCTAATGCTTCTCCCTACGCTTCCACTGCTGAAAATAAGTGGAAAAATTCGTTTTAAATCAACTCCAGAAGAATTTTAAGAATATTTTGACCTTTGTACGATATAAGATGATATTTTTTACTTTTTTAAGAATTAACTTTGCAATTACCTTGAGGAGCTGCTTGAAGAACTGCGAGGTGTGCAAGTAGAAACACCACCGAGACTAGCACTGCTGCTTGTAGAATGGGGGGAAATACGCCCCTTATTATTGTGATGATTGGAACCCTGAAAAATTCAAAGAAATATTAAATTTTATGAGAATGAGAAATGATGTTAATTACTATTCATTGTTAACGTACTAATGAGCTACGGTTACGTAAAAATGAAAACATAAACCTAAAATTTCAAAGATATGTATATTGTACACCGATTTTATACTCAACGTCCTATTAGTTCAAATATTATATAATATTATTTATTATTATTATTTAAGATAATTGCAAGATGCGGGGGAGGACCTTGTCTGTATAAAATCTGAATATCATTACCATTAAAATATTATTGGGGATAGGAAATTCAATTGCGGGTGTCGAGCTAATAAATTATATAATTTTGCAATAAACTCCTTTTTATTCAATTATTCTAAATTCTAAAAAGTCTTTTTGTAGTTTTTTTAAATTTTTATATTCGTTTTAAATTCTAGAACTGCATTTTGAATTCTGGATGGCATTAACGAATTATTCACCAAAATATTCATAATTTACGTTATGATTTTGATCATCTATTTATCTGCATTTGGAAATATTTTATATTGGACTAGCTAACGCTAACATTGGGCTACACGGTGTCTATTTGCAATCTCAATCCCTTTTGTTTGTATGTAATTTTTTCTCTGCAAATTCCAATTATTGTTTTCTAAGGAATAATTAGGTGATGATTGTTCTTTGTATTTTGTACTTGTAGTTGTAGCATGCAGAGTGAGAAAGAAAAGTGAGTGTTATTAATGGGAGAAACGTGCATACCTTGTTATCCATGGGTGTAACTAGACGAAGTGCCAACGAATCTCCGGCATTGCGTACGAGTGCGACGACTTCTTCGTGTCCCAGCCATCTGGCATCGTCACCGCCAATACCAACTATCACGTCACCTTGCCGAACACCACCAAGCTGAAAACAAACAAATAAAAACATACACAATTAGCTTAATTTCAATGCAAATCAAATTTTTTAACAAAGACCTTTTTCTACATACACATGTCGAAGGTACAGAGTACCATCCAGCACGGGGAACCACCTGGACATTGTCTTATATAATATTTTTCAGAGAAGCTAACAACTCAAATTATCACAAGTAATTTTTAACTGATTTTATAGAGAATTTAATGCTATTTTTCAGTTATGTCTGTAAAATTAGGTTTATCTGTTAAAAATTCATAATATTGTGGCCAAAACCATGTCAAAAGGGTTTTAGAGTGAAATTGGGTGGAGTAAGTAGCTAATTAATCTAACATAAGACACATGACTGAAAATAGCATACAATTCGCTATCACATCAGCTAAAATTAAATACTATAAACACCGTAGTTAATTTTCCTGTAAATAGTGAAGGAAAACACACTTGAAACCCTGTGCCTCATGGTAATACGTACCCACGACATATTTATGTTGTACAAGTACAAGTAGAAATACTTTAGACTAGACAGTAAGTAAAAGAAAATGCTTATCATTCCGTCAAAATAGATTTACTTATACAAAAACAACAATTATCCGAATAATTCCCGAGTGTAGCTAATTATGTAAGCTAAATAGTTCAGGAAAGCGTTTAAAACCCTTTAAATATGTGTGTTTAACTCCTAAGTAGGTTTATAAACTAACGCACTGACTTTTAGAATCTATATGGAATTTCTATATGGAGATTGTCTTTAATTTAAATCTTAAACCCATATACGATTATCTCTGCATGATTTCGTGAAGAATTTTTCACGCACTGTGCAAAATGCATTGTTTTCTATATACACAGTGAACTAACTATGCTTAAGTACATTTTCTAGATTCAGAGAGACATGGACATGACAAAGCATTCACATTCACAAACAAAACACACTCCTAATCAAATAGTAATGTGCATGTGAAGTTTTAACACAACAGAGATGAGAAAGCAGTTGAAAACGTTGAAAGATTAGCTTAAGTCTAGCGTAGGTGTGTGTATTCGTATATTGTATAGCATTATCATTTCATGTCACATCACATCAAGTTAATCTGCTCTTTACTATTATATTTTACTATAACATTTCTGCATACATTAAAGAAGAATAAGTTTCACTATATAATCAAATCATTGCCAAATAAAGTACAAAAGTGTTTTTCACTTCAAATCACAAAGTATACTTAAGCCAAGCAGATCATGATCCTTATAATGGATAATATAAGATTAAGTATTAGCTTAAGTGCGTGAAAATTGTAATATTATTATAAAATATCAGTAATACCTGTACTCTATCTGTATGAGATATACCTACGGAATATAATTACGCACATTTTCACTGCACGTGTATTGTAGTGTGTAGTGCTAATGTAATTTATTTGTGTGTAAAGTATATGCTTAGCAAAGGACTCTGCCAAAATCGTGACATTGTTATCTTAGTGGAAACAAAATGGCAAAGAGCTTGAGTGCTTTGGTTATGCATGAAAATCAGCCAAGCCAAAGGCAAAAGGGTTTCCCCAATTTGGGTATGCACCATGTGGCGGCGTTTTCTTGTAACTTTTACTATTAAGGCTACAATTCCTAATGTATTAACAAAATATAAATATGCCTACGTACATAAAAGGTGCTTAAAATCCCTTTTCATTGTTAAATTCAACAACACAAGAAAACACTAGCCAATTTTAGGGGAAAAACGAAAAGAATAATATTTAGCATGCAAAACATAATCTATCTATTGGAATAAACGCATGAAAAAGTTAGGCAGTCAGCAAGGTGAGGGTCATTTTTCATTTTATATGAAAACCGGCTGAGTCTGAACTCAACGCAACTTAAATCATATTTTTATACATTTACATGAAATTCCTATTAGAGTGACTTTACTTAAACTTAAATCCATGTTCCTAAAGATTACAATGGAATGCTCAGATCTATGGGTATTAAAGTATTATCTATTGCTTGCAATGGAAATGGGAATTTTGAATTAGCATTACCAACTTATTATATAAACTGCAAGTGTTTTGGTTTTGACGCATTAAATCTTTTAAAGTGTTAAATCATCGAGGAATTCATATCAAGAAGTTGCATTAAAGGTTATTGAGATTCCTTTACTGCATGAAAGCACAGCTTAAGCTAAATTGTAATGCAAATTGTGATGTACAGGGTCCTTAGTGTAAAAAATCAACCAAATGTGAATTTTTTTTGGTTATAAAGAAATATAGTAGGGAATTAGAAACAACTGAATTAAAACACAAGTATATTTTTCAATTGCAAAATGACCAATTGGTTCAGATAGTTCCAACAGTTAAAGAACAATTTCCCACTTAAGATCTGTTTTTATTTCTAAATCATTTTCAAAATTGTCATTAATTACCAGTACAAAATGAGTTGAATTATCAACCATTTATTCTAATACAAAAATGTAGCTTTTCAATGCTCACGCTACAGTTCGAGAAGCTGAAACGAGAATCTTTGTGTTTAAGAAGAGCCATTTGGATTGATGAATCTATTTGTGTTTAATTAAAAGTATATTATTTAGAATGAATTATTTTTGTAAGACGTTTGTTTGAATATTATTTTCAAAATCTGTATTGTAATTCTTTCCCTAAAATTCTTTGGCTACTTTATAAATGCTTGGATTTATTTTATTTGAAAATCCCTGTACTATATAAAAATGAAGACGACCAGAACAAGACGAGATCAGAAGTCAAAGGCAAAAGGGATAAATAGTATTGTACATAAACTATGAGATTGTCTTGTCTTCTTCTTGTAAGGTTTAAGTTGACGTTGACTTTGACCTTGTCTTTTTGACTACCAACCTACGCACAATCCTTAATTCCACAATGCAAAGCGAGGAAAAGAATAAAAAAAGAAGAATGGGTTTTAATTTGAATATTTGAATAAATACCTCAGCGGGGGATCCGTCGTCGACGGAAGCAATGGCAACAGGTGCACTTCCTTTGACACTGAGACCAAAGCCATCCCCTCGACGATGGAGCGTCACATGTCTTGGGGCTGACCAGTGTCTCTTGGCGGAGAAGAGGGCCAAGGGGCCCAAACCCTTGAAGGGGTCTTCCACATTGTGTGTTGCCAAATCAGGGGGACTCAGTTCCAGTTGGAATTTCGTTGCAGCTGGAAAAATCAAAAAGGAGTAATTAGAATTTTAAATTTATTTTTTAAATGTCTTAAATACACATGGAATCACATGTGGACTCCGTAGCTTAATGAATTATACTAAATATGGCAGTAAATTCTAATAAACAGGAGAAAATTCACGTTTTTCTATAGAGATAGATTCAATATATGAGATTTCGTCATCAGAAATGCATCACAGTCACAAAGCCAACATGAGGCAACATTCATGGCTCATAAAATTAATGCCATTGCCATGTCATACTGTGTCATGTCATTTAATTAACATTAAGGCAGCAGAGTTTGCTTTTGTTCCTTTATGTCTCTTACTTAAGTACAATTAGTAAAATCTTTGTAAATATACGTACACTACAAATACACAATAAATAATACCTGTAGACATAATATATTAATAATGCTACATTAATCAGCTTAGAGTTTACTATTTTTCTATCATACTATGCATTCGGATGACATTGCATTGTAGTAATTACATATGTGACTAATATAAACGCAAGAGTTTTTATGTTGACACTTGAATTAGTACGTAATTTAATCTTTAAGTAGTTGGACTGGTTCTGGTTGGTTCTCTATGTGTTATTCCAATAATGAGTTTAATTGGTATAAAAAATATATAATTCTCATTTACTTTTTTAACAATTTAAAATTAATATTTGTTATAAAATATGTTTACACAGGTAAAAATGACGAACAATTGAATTATATCTATCAAAATGTTATCAAAATTAAACTTGAATGCAATTGTATTGCATCTTTGGTTTTGTTATAGCAGAGAAGTAGTAAATCTGAATGATCCTCAAATTTATTAGCAAAAATGCATATAAATTGTGAAGGAATATCTAAAAATTGTTAAATTGTTGAAGAAATTGAATTTGTATTCAGGGGAAGTCATGCCATGTCCATTGCTCATTCCATGTCACTGTGTCATGACATAGTCATGCTGAGGAAGAGAATATTGTAGAGTGTTCTATGTACTGGGGCTAATTGGCCTGTTCTTGCATTTGAATTGAAGAAGAGTAAATTTAAGAGAAGATCTGAACTGAATTGAAATTAAATGCATTCATTTTGAGTGAATAGAAATGGAATGCTATTTTGCAGTGCAAAGTGACATGAAGATGAAGATTCGCACACAGTGTTGTCTTTTCACTCTTAAATGTTCCTCATTATCTATGCAAGACTTATTTGGGACACGGCACTGCATGGGCATTGCATGTTCGTCTTCTATCACTATCTCTTCAACTAGATTCTTTCAATAACTCTTAAATCTCAATACAAGGAATCCCAGCACATATTTATTCTTATTTTTTATATCAAGCAAGTAAAAAGCATTCTTTAATCTCAAAATGCATTAATTTCAGAAATAAAGCACTAAGTAGCTTAGCTTTCTTATAAATGTGCACAATTCCTTATTTTTTATATCTTGTATCTGTACATATATAAGTACTTTTGAATTTTTCTATGACATTCCTTGTGAATATTTGTATGCACAAAGTTTTTGCGTAATTTGCGTAAGAGATATCCCATCCTATGGTAAATAATTGTGTGACTTGTTTGCATTTATCTACTTAAATATTCTACTGGTATGGCATGGCGTGGCACACTAGGTAGGTAAGGTATGTTATATGTACTATGTGCTATTATTTCAAGTACTTATTGCTACCTACATTGTATTTTGAGTTGTAATGATAAGAAAATGGATAGAAAACTCCTCTGTATTGTGTACATACAGTAGTTACTTATTTGCATACGCAAAAGTCGAAATAAAAGAAAACAAAAGGGAACAAGGAAGACAAATGGATCTTTTTGAGCTCATCTCCGTGTAAGCGTCATTCTTTATTCTGGTTTGGTTTAGTTAAGCTAGTTTCTGTCTTTCTTGTTCTTGTTTATGTTTATTCTCACTTACTTACTTCATCATCACGGATTTCAAAAGCGAATTTATTCACAATTCCCATACATATAGTAGATAAATACATAAATACCTACTGAGGACACAGAACAGTGCACACCATGCATACCAGGCCACTTTGTTATTATTACAGACACTGTGCCTGTCTAAATATTTAATGACAGAGCGAAACTTTAACCAAAACCTCAAAAACTGAGATACAATTTACACTAGATACCTAACTTTGATGTTGACATGTGAGATTTTCTCAGATTTTGCTATAAATACCTGCCTACATGAGAATAAAGCCAAACTCATCTTCTTTGTCATCTTTTTAAGCTTTTGTAATGTAAGTGTAAGTGTAAGTGTAACTGTGTGTAGGCAAACGAATGAAATTCAATGCATATGTCATAGGCATAGGTACCCACTTGGATATTTTCTACATTTTTCAGAAAAGATAACCGAGTTTTATCGATAATATGTAACTTTAGTTGATTTTTACAGAGAATTTAATGTTATTTTCAAGAGTTTAAACCTAAAAATGCATATATTGTGAGAAAACCTTGTTGAAAAGTGTTTTAAAGTAAAATTTGTCGAGTTTAGTAACAAATAAGCTTAATATATGCAATTAGGACACCATAATACTGCCAAAGCATTTAAAATTACAATATTGACAGATTTTTAAGTTTCTTTCGTAAAAATAATAATATCTTAATGTTTTATTTGCCTGTGACTTATATAACAGTAATAAAAACTTCAGTTTAGAGTTTAGACATTGTAAAGTAGCTTGCAAAATAGAATCTAGTGAATGAGGTCAGCTCATCACAATTCACAAGAACAGAACAGCAAGACTAAAATTACAAATAGCACTTATATACAAACAAATTGACAAATTGACAAATTCACTATCACAGTTTGCATTACTAAAGTTTGAATTTGAATTTGACAATAGCAGGGACATTTTACTTACACTAATCGTTAGCAGCTACTTTAATATCTTAAGTATATAAATATTAGTACATAGAACCCTAGTTAGTAGATGAATGTCTATAAAGGAAATGGAAAACTCTTTGTGTTTGCAAAATAAATAAATAAATGCTACCGCTAAGCGTATTTAATTCTGTATTTGCTAAACAGATCTGGTTAGCCACATTATTGTCGCATCTGAAATATCATCATCATCATCATCTTGCATATCATAAACTATGTACTAGTACAGTTAAAGAATAAATAACAATATTAAGACATTTAGTGGACAATATCACAACAATATCTGGAACATTAAGAATCTGTCTTTAGTATAATGTCTTTGAAATTAAAAGGAAGAAATAAAAATTAAAGATTTGGCTTTTAAAAGGGAAATTAGTGAGTATGTCTAATTGTTTATGGCACAGCGTGCATGTGCGTGTCAAATAAGGAGCTGGGCTTTGCTACCGACCTACAATCTTCATCTGCTGTCTATTTACAATGAATTTGGTTAGTTATATAGTATATAGCTAGTTAAGCTGCCAATGTAAATTCAAAGTCAACGTCAAGTCAAAGTTACTGACAAGAAAGATAACTGAAGAGGAGCCAAAGCCACGTCAAGTCAATCTGCTGTTCTTAATTGCTACGATTAAAATGTGCGTCCTAATTACATACAATTATAATTCATACAAAGATACAAAGTCAAGTCAACTCACAATCAGTAAACCACAATTAGTGGATGTGGATTCTACACTCTACTTTACTTTTAACAATACTGTGAATAATATACCCAAATTTGGATGCGCATTATTCTCTTTGTTTTCTTGTTCTACTCTAGTTTTCATTTTTTGTTCCGTATGTCAAAATAACATGATGATGAGGAATTTATTGTCTTAAAAATGCTTGTACAAGAAATTCCGATTTCTGAGGAAAACTTCCAATTTCTTTAGGAATACATTTATATGTTTATATATATTTTATATGTACGACATATGTAATTGCGCTGTACGTACGTACCGTATTTTATCAATTTAGCTCCTTTGTTTTTAATAACTCGGGGGAACATTATCTTAACTAAATCTAGGATGATACAGTTTAAAAATTCTGTGATTGAAAATTCTGAGGACTAACTATTAATTTAAAGAATACTATTTAGGAACAAACAGCTTTTAATTTTTAAAAGCGAACAAAGACATTCCAAAATACTCAAAAAAGCTCACTTAATGATGCTCAATTTTGGTATTAATTTGTTAAATGTTTTAATTTTTACATTGAATTTATAATTTATAAAATTCATATATTTTTAATAAAGTTGAATGTACTAACGTAAGATTGACATTGAAAAAGTGAACGCAACATGCAGACAATGACCTAATAATCTTTGTATTTAGCGAATTGAGATTTACAATTTGAAAAAATATATTGGCTTTCATTCCTAAATCATCAGAATTTATAAAAATCCAATAATTTCTATAAATTATATTGTGATGGAGAATAACTAAATAGATATGAGTTAAAGACTGAAAATTCTACAAACTTCCATTAAAAATGGCACAGTACAATTATATACATTGTACTGTATTATCTTTTGTAGTTAGGTTAGGGAGCTACTAAATCATTGTCTTGTCAGATTCACTAAAACTGAGCACAACGGCCGACAAGAAGAGAATCGTGTACCTATTAGCCTACATTAAATCAATTCACGCCAATTTGCTTCTAATAGGAGTTACTTACTGATCCTTAGAGAGAATGAATGGTCAGTCAACCCAAGTTGCAAAAAATCAGGCTTGTCTTAAGCATTAGACTTTACTTAAACTTAAATCAAGGTTAACTTGACTTGAATTATGAATTGAATTGACTTTGATTGCTAGTACGGCAAAGAAAATCAACGCTTTCATTCATTCTGCCACTTTTGTGCGTAATAATCTACTAAAATGCATTGTAGGTGCCTTACTGCAAAGCAAGTTGCAAATTTCAAGTTTATTGGGCAAAAAAGAGAACAAAATTACATACAAATTGCTTTACTTTTCTTGTGCTGCATTGTTAACGTGTCACAATTGAAATATTGCTGAAAAGTCTTGTATTGTACCTAAGTACTTAATAATATAAATGGTAAATGGTGCAAGGTTTGGGATTTCCTTAAGACACACTATGTAAAAACATTTTAGGAAAACACCTGTAATGTACAGAGTACAGACTAAAGGTAAATAGGTATAGTTTATGTAGTAGAAGGTAGAACTGCGTATGTAGGAAGGAATAATTACATAGTGTGATATTTGGCAAATGTTTTTGCATTCTACCTTGAATTGAGAATTATGCATTAAGTGTATGTAATGTTAATGTAGATTTTTGCCAAAAAATTAAAGTCAGTGTTATGTAGCGTCATTTCTAGTAAATATTTTTTCTACATCACAAGATTCTAGATGTAGGTAATGTAAAAAAGAGTAAACATGTTATAAAGGCTAATAGGTAATTATTTTCCCTCCTTCCTGTCAACGTAAGAATATATAGTTTATCTTTTAGTAGATATCAATTATGCACTTTTGCAACTTCTAATTTATAGATTTTTGGCACAGAAGCTTTTAATGCAAAATTTATGGTATGTATTAGAGATGCAAAGAAATTCAGATAGCCAGATATTCTATTTAGGAGGGTAATCCTACTTTTAGTATACTTGCGCTTGAATTTGGTCTCTGATTTTATAACTGTTAATTGGCAACTTTGCTAATTTGTCAAATAATGCTAATTTTGATATTTCATGAGAATTTGCATACTTTATATCCAAAAATTTTAGCACTTGGACTTAAAAGCTTCATTTAACTCGAAAACCGCAGCTTTTTTGGTTTGTGATGCATTTTATGTTGTGAGGAAATTTAATAAAATTTTGGACACCTTATTTATACCGAGAAAATGCCAGATTTTTTGTTTTACGAATCTGGTAGACTTTTCAATTAATTATAGAGAAAATGTAATTTAGAATTTAAAACTTACCGACAATCTGAGGTGGATCTAGGAAATGTTCAAGCTCGTCCTGACTTTGTATCTCTTTTCGTTCAAAGGTAGCCAAAATCCGGTCTTTCATTGACGAAAGGGCAGATTGGAGTCCTTCTTTCCCACGGAGTTCCCGATTGAGTCTCGCATGTCGGTTCGAGTCTTCTAAACTGGCCAGGGATTGTCTCAAGTGGCAGAATCCCAGGATTCGCATGTCTTCTTCGTTACTTGGGTGTCTGATGTCAGTCGTTGCTGGATTGTCTGATTCACAGTAAAGGTAGCGGAAGGACTCCAGGGTCTCTTCACATAACTCACATTCGCTTAGGAGAAGGGTTGCAATGTAATGGTGGGCTATACATCTGTACAAATCTCGTTTCACCTGAAAAAATACAAAAAAGTATTATTATTAGAATTGTATTGCTTACTTAGAAAACATTTTTACAACAATTTTTAGTGAGAGAGACGCTTGTAGGGATTTTTCTAACTTTTTTAGAACAATTTCTAATATTTTAGCTTATCCTGTGAATGTGTAGTTAATATAATTGAATAGAAAATAGGAAAGTGTATAAGGACTATTAAAAAGGTACACAAAATTGTGGAACAATATAATACATTCATCTTTAGTGAAGTAGAGAACTCTTTTATTGGTTTTCTAAGCCTTCTGCATTTTAATGGATTAAAGGAATTCCTCCATAATATTATATGGAACGAGTTTTTTCCAAAATACCAATAAACCAACAGCACAACCGCAAAAACACTTTGTAAACTTAAATTCCCTAAATATATTTCATCCACAAGGATAATTTTATCCAATATAATAAAATACAGGTACCACTGTTCATTGCATTAATATTATGATATACAGAACCAATTGCAAAAAGTTTTGCAAAAGATTATTTTTCTTTTTTCCAAAATCAAACTCGTATCAAATCCATAGTTAAAAATAATTTTTTTTAAAAACCAAACCAATTATAGTGCACCTTCTAATATATTTTAAATTCCTTGAATATAGGTTACAAAGATGACTCATAATTTTTCAATATATTTTAGGTATGTTCCTCTGACATGAGTAACTATGAAGAGTTCAAGATTCAAGAGTAAGAAAACAAAGAATAATTGTCATTTTGAAGTTATCCTGACTTTACTCCCACATTCAACATTTACAATTATTATGTCACTGTTCAGCATTACTTCCTATTGTAATTCCATGATTACTTGCTATTATAATTAGTAAATTAGTATGTAATCATCCTTATCATATCAGAAAACAAAAGCAGGTTGGTCTAGTTTGGTTTAGTGTGGTCCTGCCTCAATTGTCTTTCTATTATCTTCCTTCTACATGACATAATCTGAATTTAGCTGTAGGATTTTAGCCTTCAGAACAATTGAAACTCTTTTTAATTCCTATTGCTCATACATAATAAGTAGACAATACAATAATGCCTATACACATAATTATGCAACGCTCTTAGAAGACTAGACAAGAAGAAATCTTCTTAAAAGTTAGCTAAGACAAAGTTCTTTGGCTTCTTAAACTTAAATAAAGCTTTTAAGATGCTGCAAGACCATTTCACTTGCTAAAAGTCTTAAATAGTTAGATGTCAAAGCTAAATACATACATTTCCTAGCAAAAAGTGAATAGAAACGACGAGGGAACTTAAAAAAGTCCGTTGACCCAAGAAAAACATTATAAAATTATAAATGTACGTTTGTGGATGCTTTTATGTAGAAATCCTCACTCAACTCAACTGAGATTTGTATTTGCAAATTGGGATTGGGAGTGACATGCATTGCATTTTGCATTTTGCATGACATGGCTTATCGTTAGCTTAAAGTTTAAAGCATAACAACAAATGGACTTGGTCTGGTTCTGGTTCTGGTTCTGGTCTGCTTCGTCGTACTTGACTTGAGTTGACGGATGGACGTGGTAGTGGTGCATAATTCTTCCTTTTGCCTTTTACAGTGCAAATTCTACTGTAATACGGTCATGGAGATTAAACCGTAAGAAATCTCGTAGAGAAATTTTGTTATATCAAAATATTATTCACAAAAGAAGATACAACAATTGTAATCCGTGTATAAATATTGTAACAGACAATAATGTGATAGAAACGCCTGCATTAAGTAACATTATTTCCCATTGTTGATCAGCAAAGGTCAAAAACTTTGTTAACTTGCTTTACATTAAGGATCCTTTATCCTTTACTTTACCAGAAGAACAAGTACTTATCTACAACACTAATACTAATAGCTATTTATTTTAAGGCAAAGTTGATATACATTTTTGTATGTAAAACTTTTTTAAATGTACTAATGTAAGTATAAGTGAAGCCCTTTGTAAAAAATGTGTCTAAGATAGATTTTAGGGATTAATTTATACTAGTATGCCAGATAAATGGAAAATATTGCGGTTAGAGTGGCGTAGGTTAATGTAGAATGAAAATCTAAGCAAAAAATTCAATTGCCGGCCCACCCAAAACTTTAGCAAAGAAGCCGCCCCTTGGCATCACGAATAAAAATCAAATGTCAAGCGTTCATTCTTTTTACTTTAGCTAATGGATTGCATTTTAAATTCAAAATCTAAGGAACATTTGAAACAAAGTGAATTTTCCTTCCTATATGGTAATACAATATTGTGCACGCATGTACTGTTAATATAATATGCGTAAAGTAAATGGAATTGGAAATCGCAATAGTTTTGGTGTACGAAAATAACAGCAGTAATTGTTCATCTTAAATTAGGTCAGATTTTTGCACTACAATTTAGATTACAGTGAAGTTGTAATTTCCAGAAGTAGAAAAGGCGAAACAACCAGGTAATCTGATGTGTATTACTGAATATATAATTTAAATTCAGACGAAAATTCTAATTTCTTGTCGTTGAAGTCAATTTACACCAATCAGGATTTTATTTTGCAAAATTCAATCAACTGTGACTTCCATTCAAAATTACTAGATTAAATTAACTTCCTAACTAAGTATGAATTTTGGACCTTCTAAAAATATTGTACTGGTTTCTTCCTATAATCGAGGTTTAAATAACTACGTGTGTTTGACGAAGGCATTATTTATTTGACTAATAATCAGAAATATTTCAAAGTTTTTGGGAAATTAAGGGAAACTTGATTGATGGAGAAAATACATTTGGGATTATTCGATTTTTATTGAATGCACTAGAGACGAGTAAAGCCCAAAGAGCATTACATTTATCATGGGAAACTTAATTTCCCATATTTGAATTTTGGATCATACGCATTATTATTATTCATACATTATTACGTAGATATAATTGCAGAAAAGGCATTGCCTTTCCGATTATGCTGAATAAACTAAAAATATCAAAATATGCCCTAATGCACAAAGTAAAAGAAAACATTAAAAAATATTTTCCTTAGTACTATGCACACTACACACATTGTAGCCAATACAAACCGCAAAGTGACAACTCTTACTAAATAACGACAATAAAATAAAACAAAACCACGAAAACAGAAAAATATTCAGATTGCTTCCATAAAATTTCTCCCTATTGTTCATTTACATAAATTACCTTGTACTTCACATTTTACATAAGAACCTTATAGATCAGCACTGTGACACCAGTAAAAAATGCCTTCTACATTGCTACGTTTTGTAGCTACAACGAGGGAGATTGCAGATTTTAGTAATACCCATTCAACCGCAAAGATTCGCAAATATTCATTTGCTCGAAAAATCCATAAAGTCAATCTCATTTATTGCATTTTCATGTTCATGTCGAAGTCGAGAGGGAAAGAATACAATGGACGACATGCTGTCAAGTCGCAGATCTGATGCAGTGATCTGTGAAGTAGAGTTCAGATTTAAAATGAATCAGCAACAATAAATATCGCAATCGTAAGTCGTAAAAATTTCAATGAGCACCTGCAGATTTGAAATTGCGAAAAAATATCTAAATCTAAAGCCTAAATAACGCCACTAAGGTTTTCTCTTCCTATTTTATTCGCAAAGTTCGTATTTTTTATTACGGTCACATATATAACATAAGTTTTCAATTCAATGACAATGACTAAATGGTATTCGGTAGTCTTTAAGTTGGTGCTTAGGTTAAAAAAGTGATGATAACAGAAAACATGAAAGTTTCTTTGTTGTTTGTTCTTATCCAAACGCACATCTCAAATGAGATCGATGTATCTTGTATCTTGAAATGAAATATTGCAAAAAATATTACTGTACAGCTACATATACACATATTTGTATTACATATTAGTATTTAATGTACTTTGTATTTGCATTGTATTTAAATTGTAAGTGCATTCCATTTTATCAGAACACATCACAATACCAATGCGGGTTTAAATAAAGTATATATGTAAGCACATAGCTATTAACTATCCATTGATTTTTATGTAGAGTGTCTCGTCACGAAAAATAAATCTTTGGTGGTCTGGTCTGAGTCTGGTCCAAGTCTGCTGATCTGGTCTGGTCTCCCTGCGTGTCTTTGTGCAAAACACAATAAATAGATAGACAGACAGATAAAGATAAAACTATAATCTTAATAACATGTAAAGCTGTGTTTTTACATGACAAGTTTCAATCTTTCAATACAACATTCAAGGTCTAGGCTTTTGTCTCTTGATCCCTTCTGCAAATATTTAGCCACAGTGTGAAAATGAAAACTTTCGTGATCTCTGTTATATGTAGCTATGATCTATATTTCTACTTAAGTAAATACGTTGTGCTAATCTGCTAACATTAGAGGAAACTTTTACACAGTTCATTGAACATTGTATGACAGCAGGAGGCTTCTTTTTATTCTATCTGTACTTTAGTAACAAATAACAATTGTGAACTAATTACTGTATTAAATTGCTAATTAACAAGGTTGTTGAACCATTTTTGAGTATTTTACTTTTCTTTCCTTAACAAAACCTAAATAATGAGCTAATAAGCAATTAAATTGGGTTTGACAAAAATGTTGTCAGTCTGCATGCTTAAATATTTTAGCAGCCGAAAATTGTGATGCTTTAATATTTGCAAATTATTTGCTAATTATCCCAAAATTGGTAACTATAATTATAAAATGCTTTAGGTACTAATTTTGTGTACAATATAAGTAATTAGCTAAACTACTCGATTAAAAACAACAAATTGGCTACTTTTACATACGTTATACGATTTTATAATAAATTACAAGATTATTTTATGCTATTTCGCTCAATTTTATGCATTTTAATATTAATTGAATAATTATCTAATGTAAATTACTATCTAGTAAAGTAAATGCACCTAAATCTTTAGAGTCGAAAAGCCTAGGAAGTATAAATAATACAAATTACAAAATCTTTTCGCGATAAAATCGCACGCAAATATTTTATGTGCTAACGTTACACACAATACATTTGTATAGTGACGTCTGATGTGATGTAAATACAGATAAAAGTGAGGTTCCCCTTTGTTTATGTAAATACAGGCGCCGATAGCATATCCTTATCTCTCCTTTAGCAATAAGCAAAAACTTATGAAATTTTCGCAAAGAACATAAGCCCACATACACATGGTCCTTTATAAGCACAATTTTCGATAGTTTAACAATAGCAAAACAAATTAGCCTTTGTCGGATGAAAAGAACAAAGCCTTTCTCCCGTATGAAAACAATTAAATAGCTATTGAGTCTGTATAGTATGCAATTATTCTTTTTTACGTATGTACATACATATTACATATTTCCTAATTTCCTAAGCTAGCTTATATAGTAGATATATGCAAATATCCAATGTAAGTTGATAGAATAGTAAAAGAAAACAAAAGTGATCGTTTTATCCCCTCGAGAGATTTAATTAAATATCCCATCCAAGAAAAACAAACTGAAAGTCCAAAATCAACGAAAGTCTATTAGGCTAGTGAGTTAAAAGTTAAAAGGCAACTCTTAACCACAAGAACTCCTACTGGGAATGGCAAAATGGAAATTAATTTGTTGTCTTGAGCAAACAATGATTTTAGGACTAATTTGCATACGAGGATTACATAAAGGAGATTCCTCGCATATAAACTACACACAAAGTCATTTAGAAACTAAAAACATTAGTAATTTCATTTTGTTGCAAACAAGGAAACGTTTTTACTGATTTCATAAGCTATTTACACGAGGAAAGACCGAAATATTTTAAAAATAATCTTTTTACAGTTAAAATATGAATTAATTCATGAAAATTCGTTTTATTTACCATTGATCCTTATTCCACGTTAGCCCAATACAAAAACAAAGTAATTAGCATTTTATTTAATATTACAAAATCCAAATCTGTAAATCATTTTACATGAAATATTTAAATAGAATCATCAAATTCGCAAATGGGAACTAAAGTCAATACTTAATTATGTATCTGTAGGAATCTGTACTACATTACATACTACACACAAAAGTGTAAAACATAAGTAACGAGGTTACATTCGGATAAAATCTTTTGATTTTGTGAAATATACGCGCCTACACTATTTAGACTAGCTAAAGTACTCTCCAGGTGCATTTCGAATCCTACTGGTTGTAAATAAACCTCAAATTGGTTGCCAGAAATATACATTGCAAAATTATTGGCAAAGGAAGCCGCAAATCTATTTTGGTTCATTAAACACTTATATACCTTCAATCAGTAAATAGGTTACCAATTTAATATTGTAAAGCTGACTTTAGATAAACATTACATAAAATATCACACCACATCACATAATATAAATAGTTATTGCCATTACAATATTGTATAGTGTGCTAAATCGCTTAATGACGCATTAAAAAAGTTGATTTCCCAATAAATAAATAAAACGTGGAGTGTTTCATAAAGCTTTTCAATTTGTGAGTGTATACTGTACACTAAAACGTAATACGTACTTAAATGAATTCATTAATGCGATCTCACGACGGGACGGAATGACGGGAAGAAAGAAATGTGCAATAATATTGTACACACTACAGATATACGTAATGTTTGTGTTTAAATAGTTAGTTAGTCATTCTATAATAGGAGTTGAATTGAATCTCCACGTGTGTGTTATAAATACGCAATTATCCTGTTATGTTATGTTATATTAGGCACACCAACCACGTTACGTTGTAAAAATAACCGTAAACCTATTTGGGAAATATTGGATAACTTTTGCAATAGCTATCTGCTCACGGTAATTTAATAGGAAGCCTTACACAAAAGCTATAATGTACTATAAATAATCATTACCTATTACATTACACACATGAATGATGAAAGTAGGGCAAATCGCAAATGGAAAAACGAATCTTCACTCTTTAACAATAATACACCACACCACATATGTACCAGTAATCAGAAAATGTTTACTTACATTTCATATAGGATTCGTGTGTAGAATTAAATTACAATTGATCATTTATCTGCACTATTCAAAGCTAACTATTGCAATTTTTGAATATTTTTAGCAATCTTTTGGCGAATTGGTTAAAAATCAGATCAGAAACAGTGTTGGACTCTTTACTTACTTATTTGGATCACAATACTGTTACAAAAGATTTTTCGTAGTGTATATTGTATGTATGTGAAGTAATACAATAATAAGCCAAGCCAAGCCACCCGGTGTGGAATTAGAAATTTAAGTTTATAGATTGTAAAGAAGTGGAAGTGAATCTTGTGAATGAATTTTGTGGCTAACCAAACCGCAAACATCAGCATCAACGTCTACCTTTCATTAATTTGCATATTGCTTACTTACTCTTACTTACAGAGAGTATTGTTAGTTAATTGGGCTATTAATTTTCAAAGGAGAATTTCAATAGCTCCCTTATTTCTATTTCCCTACGTTCAAACTACTTATAGAAGCCTACACAGCAGCGTAGCACAAAATAAAACATGCTTTTAGTGTTTAGCTTATAGATTCCAATTTAATTTCACTCTCCTGCATATTATTACATTGTAAGTACATTGTACATACAATATGTATAATATCATGCAAACCTATAGATATTGTACTGGTAATTTGGTAGTGTTTGATATTTTGTATACTATATAGTGTAAAAAAATTATATTAGCTAATTAGACTAAAAATAAGAAAGCAAAAAATAGGAAACCAGAACTAATATTATTTACATATGGATATAATAAAGATTAATAGTCATGCCGTAACAAGTAAAATTAATTTCATTTAAATACAATGTCTTTTATGAGGAAAAAGGAATACAATACATCTAATGTGTTATATCTAGAAAGAATTAATTGTGTTGACATAAATTATTCATTATCTGGTTTCGCAATAATTAATATTGCTCTGAAACAATAATTATAATGCAGTTATCTAGAAGAGATAAATTAAAATAGCATCAAATCTGCGACGAAAATATGTATGTACTCTTGTATGCTTTACTATATACTTAGTTTAGATACAAATGCTATTAATATAAAATATTATACATAGTAGATAGTAAAATAGGCGATAGCTATAAATAGCCTATAAGATAAATTACAAGAAAGGACAGCGGACAGGACAATAATAAAATATGTAAACTTATAAATACTTGTATGTAAATATAAGTGTGCTTAAGTGTATTCATGTAAATCTAGGCAATCAAAGTCTTCTAAATTTCTAAGTACAAGATATAGAGAGTTATTTACAATCTACGTAGTATGTAATGTATAAAAAGGTACAATAGAATGTATACGATCAGGTAATTGTGTTTACAATCAAAAACATTTAAGAGTAATGCAATATCTCCGATAGAAATAAAGTGGGCGAGGTAAAAGCCGCCACTCATCCAAGTCAAAGTATAGAAAATAAAAAAGATCACGTAACGTTAAACGTAACTGTTACTTTATTCTTATACAAGGTTTCAATTCATACTTACAATAAGAGATGAGATGCTTCCTTACGTTCGTAAAGATCACAACAATTACTTTTATCATTCAGTATTCAGCTTCATTTATTCATCAACAATATTATAACTAAGTAAGTAGTATGTATAAGGAAAGTAACGGAAATTTTTGCTTTATATTATTATATGATCCTTATTATGTTTATTACAGATATTATGTATCATATTATATACTTTGTGCATTTTATATCCGTTTTGCATGCACGGGCTGTTATATAAAGAGATTTAAGCTTAAGTTAGGAGTTAAACTCGCCGAAACTTAAGAAACTTCAATTGTAAACTCAACACTATCACTTTCTCTTGTATTCATAAACTTTATGTATTATATTTGTAATACAGTACACCATCACTCATCTAGCTGCTACTTGAATACATTACATATACATAAATACAAAGCTTACAGCCTACAGCCTACCTTTCATCTATTCTCGTAATAAATACAATAAGAATAAGAACTGCTTGTATTATGTTGTGTTCTATATTCATTTTTTATTGTTATGTAGATATTTACATTACTTACACATAAATATGTACATGCTCTTGCACACATATATACAAAGTAGTTAAAATCATTCCAAACGCTAATGCTAAGGCTAACAATGTAAATTTGTGGATATTAATACTTGAAACAGGTAAACACTTTTGCTTTTGATGGTTTTGCATTAATTTCACTTCCTTTACTGAACTTGTGACTATAAATCTAGCAAAAATCATGAAAAATCTTGTTTATGTACACGTTTTGGTTTAAAACAAGTTTAAACATTTAGGAAACACTTGAAGGAAATTATTATGTTCATGTATTAGGACGCATTTGCCATTTGCGTTGAAAACTTATTTTCTTTAGTTCATGGCGTGCTTTGTAAGTATTTGTGCATAAATATCAGTAAAAATGGTATAATGTATAAGATTGTGTTACAAATTAGCTAGTTAGTAAACATTTAATGTTTAGGAGAGGCGAAGATCTGAATTATATTGTACTACGTGTTAAAATTACTACATAGGGAGGCATGAATCGTGAAAAATGTGATTTCTCTCTTTTATTATGTGAGTTTGTGTATGTAGAAGAGATTTATACTAAATTAGAGCTTAACCGCCTAATTGTCTATTTTGTATGGAGTTATATTTAAACACAAACCTACCTGTTTGTAATAATATATGTAATATTTATTTCTACACGCTTATAAGTAATTTGTGGTGCGATGTCCCTACTTATTTTATTTTAATAAAGGAATGGCTAGAATGGCTGCCAATTATTTTCTTCCGCTATTACTATACAAGCCACGAATGTAAATGCAAATAAGTATCTACAGATTTAAAGATCCTAAATATAAACATAGTTATTATGACGGAGTGTGCATGTGAGAAAGCCGCTTTCCATTTTGGCACCCTCTAAATATAAGTACACACTTTACATTCATTCTTCTATACATAGGCATTCAGATAATATCTCTTTAGACATTAGAGTAGACAACTTACTTTAAATAGCTTGGACAGTTTAGTTAAGGCTAGTTTACTTAACTAGCAAGATAAATATTTACAAAGAATTTTAAATCTGCTGACTGAGACTGGCAGTGAATTGAATTTGCTTTTAGATTTGCTTCTAGAAAAAGATAAATATTACAACCGTTTATTATGCTAATGAGATTTCGTTTATTTATATAGATTAACTACTAAATAGATCGAAAATTTTGTTGGAAATTCTGTAAACTCATCTTACAATCAGGTAGTGCTAAAAAAGTACGTGCACCCTGTCGCATTGTATTTAAAAAATGCGAATTTGGTCTCAGTATTCTAAAAATTGCAAATAAATACTGTTTCTTATAACATTATTCCAATAAATTCGCAAATACAGTAATAATTACTGCCACAATCAATGAATACATAAAGAAACGTTGTAAAAAGCAGAGTACAGTTTAAACGTTTAGAAATTTAACTTGCAATAAATATTTGTAGTAAGCAAAATCCGTTAGTTTTCTAACTCCTTTTGTCCAAATACTAAATAAATAAAGAGAATACAGTCTACAGTTAGATTCTTTACGTACATTTCTATGCGTGTGACATGATATCGCAATACATACAATGCATTGATACATTATCGATCCCTGTACACACCTGTAGAAGTTGAGTAATAGCAACAGCATCTATACATTTTTTGGTGAAGGTAAAGTGAACGTGACAAAAATAAAACTAAATGGGAAAACCAGACACGACCACGAGGTACATACTTGGAAAATACTTACATAACAGGACAATACAAACATGCGGCTAACATAACATACCACTAAAGCTAAAAACAACGTAAAAATATACAAAAATAGACAACCTAAAGGTATTATGCAAATAAAAAAGTCAATTTGTAGTTTGCCGTTGAAATAGCGAGTGTGCAAAAAATTTATGCAACAACAGGTTGCATTTTCTATGTGTTTTTAGCCTGTCGCAATAAAAAGCGAGTCAATACGGATGTTCAAAGACATGTGTGCTTAATTTATGCTAAATTCTCGCTTTCTGGAAGTATATACCTAGCAATAATCTACAACTACTCTAATTGGAATTTATTGGAATCTGTTATTTAGAATACAAAGGTACTTAACATTCGCAATTGTCAGATTTACAATTTGTATAGAATTTTCTAAATATATAAAAGTGAAATTATTTTCATAGCATGATGTATTATGTACTCAGGTAGTGTCAACTTTAGAGCACTTCATTCTGCGTATAAGGATTCCGGTATTAAGGAATTTCCGCATAGAGAACGGATTTTAGATCGTATTTTTGATTTACATGTAAAAAAGTAACTGTAAAGCAAAAATGAATATAACAAATCGCTAAAGAAAAATAACGCTCTTAAAAATAACACATATTTGTCGCTAATTTTTAGTCTGAGAAACGTTTATAGGGAATTTTCGGTTTATTTTAGAACAATTTCTAACATTTGTTACTATCCTGCGATTGTGTAGTTAATATAATTGAATGTTAAATCGGAAAATGGACAAGGACTATTAAAAAGGTACACAAAATTGTGGAACAAAATAATACATTCATCTTTAGTTAATTTTAGAACTATTTTTTGACTTTTAAGACATCCACATGCTAATAAGTATGCGAAATTTCCCTCTAAGGAAAGACTTTTACACGGACCACTAGAATCTTATACTGGAAAGAATGATTTGTATAAATATTTAGTGTGTAAATATAAATTAGGAATGTAACACGGATCTGTTAGAACTAATTCTACCTCCAACGTCCAACCCAGACATACGTTCGGTTCAGTTATTACAATTAGCACGCAGTATATTTGTAAATATTAGTTCTAGAACAATAATAATAGAGAAGCTCTGCTTTGCATATATATTTCATTATCGAGAGCACAATAGAAATTCATTATGTGAATGAGAAGGTGGGCCAGAATGCAATGTAGGTGCGAGATCATCTGGTCTGGCTTTGGCAAACCAAATGTTAATGACCTGAGTGAGTGATTACGTTCTCATTGTCTGCCTTTTGCCGGCCAGACTCATCTCTTCTCACTTACTCATCATTTTTTATTAGCATTAGAGTATTAATATCACATGTAACCTAATGCACGGTAATTTAACACAGTTGTTATATTTGTATGCACTGAAGTATGGTTTAGATTAATAAGTATGCATGTCCTGCCGGAAATCTGTAACCTATTTTTATAAATTCTGCCTGTGGTGTGTTTTGGCTCTCTGTTAAGCTAAAGAATACAAATAGGGATGCATATCATAATAATACATTCATAAAAATCTACTAATACAATTCAAACAAATTTTTCACGCGTACACATACCTACAGAATATACAGATTACTACTACAATTATAAAGTTTACCTTTAGACATGGTAGTGCTACATTCTTTCATATGTCATATACACAGAAACAAAAACCTAATGCATATACAGAAAAATCTTAACACTGTTTTGTAATTTACCTACCACCATACCTAAAAAAACAAATATATTCTCGTACACTATCCACTTTTGCAACAAATTTTCAGCTGAACATATTTATATGCAAAATTACGGTATATGTGTATGTGCGGTCCATGCTATTTATAGTTTATTTAGTGCAGGTATAAAAATAAACACAACTAATATGGAACTAAAGTATTTGTTTGAAATTATGAAAGCACTTTCAACTAAAATGAAAGTAAAGGTCTCCCAAATCCGATTACTATCTAAATGCACTTCTACTACATTTAAATGTGATTTCCGTTGTTTTTCAGAGTGTAATCTAATTTTACAAAAACAGCTAGTGTAGCTCTAATAGTGGATTTAATGCAAACAAATTACAAAAATATGAAAGCTATAAAATATACTATACCTACAGATACCTTTAATTTAATTGTACTCCTAAAATAATTACTCACTTTAATTAAATCTACGTACGCCATGTATCCCTATTTTGCATTTTAGTAGTTTAAAATATTATTAAATATGATAAATAGATAGATTACAGAATCGTGTCTTAACGGTATAATATCACATATTAATATTATGCATTTCGATAAAAATAGTCAGTCCCTTATAGTCATATTAACTCACTTAGCTAAAAAGCATTTGGGGGTCTTAACAAGCGAGTTATTAAAAGTGAACGCTCAAGAAATGTATGTTAAGGGGTGCTGTGACAAGTGACAGTGACAATGCATGACTATCACTACGACGTGAGTTTTATCAAATCCTCAGCTGGATTCAGAATTCAGAGAGAGAATGAGACTCAAGTGAAAATGTGGGTCATGCCATGCATGTCGCATCTCTGAATGATCTCTCTGTCTGTCTCTATTCTATGAATTCTTAATTCATTATTCTTAAAGGTGATATTTACTTTATATACAAACATATACATACATATTCATTCAATTTTACTTTTATGTATGCAATGTACGCATTTGCGTATTATTGCGTGTCGCATGAGAATGCTAATCTAATTAAAATAGTATTTAAGCAAAAACTATGTACTCTTTATGCTATGTAATGGACAGAGGAAATTTTACACATAAAACAGACATAACAATTTAACGATCACCTCAAGTGCTCAAGGTTCTGGTTTGGTTTGGTTTTAGTTTCATCCTTTCATCTTCATCTCTCTTTCTCCCAATTCTTTTGTTTGTGGTTTGGTTTGGTTTGATATTTACCAGGAATTATGTAGGTACTACTATAGTATATGTATAATCATTGTCCATCTGTCCGTTATTATTATGTTTTACTTTGTATTCAATGAACAGAGTAGATAAAGACAGGTATTTAAATTAAATTCTCCATGTGTGTGTCATAATGGGATTTTGTATGTATTTATTATGTATCTAAGCCTATAGGTATGCACATACGTAAGTATTGTAATCCTAAAGCTAAAGCCCAGTCCCAGACCAGACTACAGTACATAGACATTAAAAAGTAATTGTTAAACTTTGAGCTTGGTCATCCTCATTATTGTATTATTTGTATGCACATTATATTGTTATTGTTATTGTGAGTGTCTGTATGCAATTCATGTGGCCTGGTAAATAGTTTGACCGAACCATCCCACTAATTCTATATAATTCTACGGCAAATACATACATACATGCAAACATATTGTACAAATGCAAACATATAAATTAGAAACACGTTGTATTTGAATCTTTGAATCTGTCACATGGAATTCACAATAATGTGTTTGTGTTCATAGCTGTACTGTAGGTACAATAACTTGAGATGACAATGACAATAATTGACAAGCCTATAAGTGAAATGACAGTGACATTTTAACTGCTTTCTATTTACTAGCGCCTTAAGCGCTTTTTTACTAGCCCGTATAGTCCAATCCAGTGCTATACATATGTACACGCCTTTTGGCTTCTAGCTTGATCATGTTTTATTAAACTAACGTTAAATATCTCAATTATCCTTATAAGAGGGGGCTTAATAAATAATTCTTGTAGAAATTACGGTTTAAAATTTACTAATAAGAATTCTAATCTAATGAGAATCCTTTTATTTTAGCAGAGGCTACTTAAAAACAATTAGAAATAAATTTGCTGCTGATGCTATTAGCGTCTCCGCAATAATAACGAAATACAATTGCTATCCTCATTCTCTTACGTACTTAAGTGAATGAAAATTGCAAAATTGCAAAATTGCAAATTTCATCCTTAGGAGATAAAGACGCAGATGCAGAGCTCATCTTTACTATTGTAACATCACTTTATAGTCTATTTACTAACCGTTGGATGCATTTTTACAATTCACAGGTGCTTAGTGTTAGCTTAAGAGTTGCAAATTGCAAATCTGCTTAAAATTACTTTGCTAACAGTAAGTAGAAGCTAAATTCTTGCAAAACTTAATGACACACACACACAAAAGAGTTGTGTTGGTGTTGTGTTTATGAGAATGAGAGTTGTGGCTTCTTCCCATTATTGTAAAATTGTATTGCTTCACTCTTAGCATTTAAAATTGCAAAATCTAGTGTCTTCTGCAATTTTCACAGCTTTAAATTGGTATACTACTGTAAAATTCCCCTATTAAAATTATTTATCCATTAGGTTCACTGTTGAGTCCATTA